>PVKE010000983.1:0-114080 GCA_004027555.1 Craseonycteris thonglongyai | reverse complement strand
GGGGGCTGGAGGAAAGGCTGAGTGTGGGTTCATGGCTGCCCCTCCGCAGGAAATGTGGGGGAGGGGTGCTCAAGATAATGGGGTGTGGGTGGGAGGGGCCAGGGCATCGCAGAACCGCTTACCCTGCACTCCCCTCACCCTGCCCTTGTCTGAGGTAGAGCTGCTTTGGGGAGAGAAGGGATGCGTAGACTCCCCGAGATTTGGAGGAAAGAGCCAGAGGCCGACCTGCAGAAGGGGATGGGAGAGGGAGAACGGCCAGTGGGGACCTCAAGAAAAGAATGAGAGCGAGAGAGAAGGAGCCTTAGGCAGGGAGAGAGAACCCGGGAAGGGTGCCCCCTTGTCCCTTGTCCCTCAGGGTGCCTTCAGGACCCACTTCCTGGTCCACCTGATGCGCTCACCTCCTCTGAAAACGGGTGAGGGTGGCCTCAGGGAGGTCCTTACTCCGTGGGCATCCAGGGGGCTCTGATCTAATTCCTGGGGGTCGCTGATGGAAGACACCCAGGCTGCTTCCCTCAGTCCTGAGATAGGGGGGTTTGGGTTCACAGCCCTGCCAGTTGCTGACTAAATGCCTCCCTGGGCCCTTTGGTTGACCACTGTCTGCCTCGGTTTGCCCAACTGTGAGCTGGGGTAACGATAGGACCATTTCATGGTGGGGGGTGGTGAGCTCACCCAAGTGGAGCTGCAAGTCCTGGCTATGAGAAGGTCTCTGTGGATGGGCGCTGTTATTCCTGGGGGCTCTCTGAATAGATGCGGGGACAAGAGGCTAACGCTGGACTTCTGCACATCAGTGTTTCCCCATGAGCCTGGCTCAGCCCGCCCGCCACGGTGGGTGCAAGAGTCCTAGCGGATGGCAGACAGGAACAGCAGTTACCAGCTCCGCCTTCGCATTTCTAACCTGCGTCTAATCCTTTGGGGACAATAGTAACGCCCGCTATTGGGACAAGCAGGGCCGGGGGTGGGGGTGGGTGGTTGGGCCAGGGAGGCTGGGACTCCCTGTGCTGGCCAGGACCCCTCTCAGCTCAGGCTTTGGGGAGGGGTGGGGACAGGAAGTGCTCCTGCTTAGTCCCTGTCCAACAACCCTCACTTGTCCCCCACGTCCTGTTCCTTACCGATTCTGAGCAGCACATACAAGATCTTAATGGCACAATCACCCGTCTCTTTGAGGAGGAAATTGGGCTAAAAGGGCCTGGAGATTTCAGTTCAGGAGAAGGGAGGCGCTGAGCAAGGCGCTGGCAGGAAGCGAGCAGGAGGACGGCGGGGCTGCCAGGGCTTCTGTCCGCGGCCACCTCGGGGTGAGCTCAGGTTTGGGTTCACCGGGTGGCTCAGCGCTGCTTGCCTGAGGCTTGGTCATTGGAACCTTGGACAGATGGAGAGGACAGAGCCATGGCCTAGGGAGCAAGAAGCTTGGAACTCGGCTCCTTGCTGTGCCACCGAGGCCCCGTATCTTCTCCGAGCCTCAGGGTTTACATCTGTAAAGTGGGGAGAATGATACCAAACATGCTGGTGCTGTGTGTGTTCGACCCGGTCAATCTGAGTGTGACCCCTCTACCTGGCACGTTGGAGGAGGTGTTCAGAGAACGTTTGTTCCCTTCCCAACAAGGCCGGGCCGGAGGGCTCTTAGTCACCTGTCACACCACAATCCTCCCGAGAGTTTGGCGAGAACATGGATGTGGCAGCCCCAGAAGCTAAGGAAGGTGGAAGCTGGTAAAGAAGTCAGGCCAGGATGGAGGACACTGTCATTGTCATTCGCTGAGCACGTTAGCATGTCTCCCAGATGTTCCTGGGCAGACAGGTGTGTGAATGATGTAACAGGGGCTCCCAGGGGAGAGAGATCGGGGTGAAAATGTCCCGTCAAATGAGCACCGTAGCAGGTGGAGGTGCAAAGCCGCGCCCTGGGGGCTGAGGGCCCTTTAAGCTGGGGAGGGCAGGGCTTGGGTTTGGCTGGGTTTCGAAGGACAGCTACCCTAGAAGACATTTAGGTAGGTTGATGGGCATGCCAGGTGGAGGGAACGCAGGGCAGGTACAGGGGCAGGAAATCATGGAGTCCGGTAGACTGAGGGAAGGTCAGTCATGAATTTTTCTTCTCTGCTGCGTCCTTTCCCTAGGCCACCCCCATTCAACCAGGGACAGACTTCTTCTTGGAGAAAGCAGAGCCATTTCCAGAGTGCCTGTAAAACAACAAATAGGAGTACAGACCTAAGCTGTCGGGCTGCCCAGGGGACCAGGCCCAGGGAGGCTGCGGTCCCGTGGGCCGGGTCAGTGTGGCCCGGAAGGCTTCCTGGAGGAGGAGGTGAGGTTGGTAGAGGCCTGTCCCCTGCGTCAGGAGAAAGCCAAGCTAAGAACGCCCCAAGTGTTCATCCGCTTCCGAGTGCAGATCAGAGCTGGGAGCTTTCCTCAGACTCCTCCCTCCTGAGAAGACAGGCCTCTTCTCAGGCGCGGCTGCTGACATGTTGTGTTTTCCCCAGATGGGGATAATCAGCTTGTTTGGGAGTCAGGCTGACATGTCGCTCAGGCAGCAGGCGGGGGCCGGGGCTGGGAGACCCTGAGGCGGCAGCCAGCTCCGCGGAGCACAGGCTGGTGGGGTGACAACCTCCAGCAGGTGGGGAGTTCCTTCTGCCACATGGAGGAGAAGGCTGCAGGGCAGTTTCGCTGTTACCTGGACGCAAGAGTGCCCCAGGCTACCTCCCCGTTTAATTCACGCCTGAACGGAGTCAGTGCTGAAAAGCATCTGCCACCCGCCTGCTCCGTGAGAAGAGACCCACAGATCTGTGTTTGGAGCTGCTCTGCCTAGTTCCAGATGCCTCACGGAGGGGACTGTCCCCTCTCTCTCCTCTTTTCTGGGGCAACTTCTATGACCCCCCCATCCCTTGCTGACGGCCCCACCTTACCAGCCCCCAGAACCCCGAAAGGCCCAGCCAGCCTCTGACTGCACCCCAGAGAACTGATGAACTTGAGGTGGGGGCGGGTGGGGAACAGCCAGCAGCCTTCGGGTCTCCATGGGCTGACCATGGGGGGCCCCTCTCCTGAGGAAGGTCAGCAGCCAGGCCTGTGTGCCCTGTTCTGCACGTCCAAGCACCTGGCTGAAGGGCGTGTGAGCTACACGCACAGCAGGGGCAAAGAATGTCTATTTTAGAACCAGCAAAGCAGCCACATGCACCACCAGGGCCTGGCTCCCACTCCTGCCCCGGCACCGGGGGTCTCTGGAGGTCTGAGGGAGGCCCAGCCCTGCTCCTCCTGCTTCCAGGAGGGGAGCCAGGCCTGACAGGCAATGCTCACTCTCCCCGCACCCCACTCACACTGATGTTCTCCTGTGTGGAAGGAAGAGGGGGTGACCTCCCCAGCCCTGAGGCTTGCCGCCTGGATGTTAGCACCCCTCCTCTGGCTCCCCAGGTGGGGCCAGCAGACGACTAATTTCCGTCCCTCAGTGCTTCTTACTCACGGCCAGGGCTGGGACGTTCCCACTTCTGCGGCCACACACTCTGGCTGATTCGGAGAGCAAGGTTCAGGGGACCTTTACCAAAGCCCCAGGGCTTTGCGGAGGGTCAGGTGGCGACTTGGCCTGGGACACCAGTGTGTCCCCTGGCTCCGTGCTCCTGGGTTGCAGCTGCAGGGGTTAGCAGAGTCCGGGGCGGGGAGGTGGAGCTGTGGCTGTACCTCACTTTCTCCCACAGACACTCACCCCTCCGCACCTCGGTTTTTCTGTCTGCCTCCTGGGCGTCTGGGAGACCCCAGCTCAGTGCACATGAGGCTGTGGCATGTCTGGGACCACCAGCCATCTGTCACTGGGTAGCCCTGTGGAGCAGCTTCCCTCCTCTGTGGTCTCCCAGGCAACGCTGAGCTGCATGCCAAGCTTGCTGCCCAGTCCTGGCTCCACACGCATCTTTAGTGTCACACAGCGATGGCTGATGGCAGGAGCCAGCACGAGGCTCAGCCTCCGCAGCTGTCACGGGGAGCAAATCCGACAAAGGCCGAGTGGGGGTCTGGAGGGGGGAACGCTGGGGCCCAGGGGCCTGGGAAAGGAGCTCTGAGCTCCCCGGCCCCTCCCCCATCCACCTAAAACTGCCCTCTCAGTGACCCCTGCTTTCCAGAACACTCCATGTGGAATCTTCCAGCTCTGGGCCTCAGTTTCCCCATATGTCAGGGGGGTGGGGGTGGGGGGCAATCTCTAGGCCTGCAGATTAGTGGCCTGAGACAAGAGCCAGGGTGCTAGAGACATGGGCCCTGAATCATCTTCAGCACGCTGCCCAACTGCCCCACAGGACAGTGAAGGTGTGTGTGTCCCTCCAAGGCACTTATCAGACAGGATCCTCGGCTCCAAGATGCAGAAACCACTCTCTGCTCATCACTCCCAGTCACTGGTGAGGACCCTCCTCCCAGCTGGCTTTGCTCTGTTAGTCTCTCCTTTCAGAATCTGCAGGGCCTGGCGGCTGGGCACTGTTTCCGTAGGTTACAGTCACTGCTGCATTAAGGCCACATCCCAACCTGTCCTGAGAGATGTGGACACTGGAGCTGGCCCCGGGAGGTGAGGCTGAGGACAGAGGAGAGTCAGGGGGAGCTGTAAGCAGGGCTGGGGCAGGTCCTCAGCACCCACCAACAGGACAGGGGAAGAAGGTGCCCCTGACCCCCTGCAGATCCTCAAGTCCAGAGCACAGATCCGGGTGCTTCCCATTCAGTCTGGGTCCCCCGGAGCGCAGCCAGGCCAGCAGCTGTGGAAGCTACGAGGGGCATCCCACGGGGACGGAGCACCTACCTGGCAGCATCGGGCAGCCAGACGGGCAGCACCCGTAGCCGCCTGGTATGGATGAGTAAAAGACGCTCTCTCTTGGCAGACATGGCCCTGCAGTGGGTAGATTTTCATTCCTTGTCACCTCTGTGGGTTGTGGTTCTATGGGGCAGAACCTGAACTGCCATTCAGAGCAGCCAACCAGGCAAAAACCAGAGATGCCGTGACTCTGAATCGAGGGAGGTTGTTGCATGGCCGCACGGGGAGGCTTTGGTGACTCCGAGCTGAGGCCTGGTTCCTTCCACCTAGAGCACTTCCTGTTCGCTGAGAGGACCGTGGTCATCAAGACAGACAAGGTCCTGTGGTTCTGGAGGGAAGAGACAGACGGCAGGAACCTAGACCAGTAACAGGTGGCAGGCAGAGACCTACACTATGGGGATGGGTGGCCAGTGAAGGGCGATGATAGATTGGGGTGGGAAGAGATAGGTTGGAGGTGGGCAAGCCCCACTGAGCCTTAAGCGAGGCTGACCAGATGTCCTGCTTTAAACGGGACAGAAAAGAACGGTACTGGTCCATTCCAAATGCTACGTACTTGAACGGTCAGCCTACTGACACCTTGAACTTAGTCCAGTGAGACGAGGTGACCAGATGTGCCAGTTGTAACGGGACAGGGCAGTTGAAATGGGACAGTACCGTTGCTGTCTGTCCCATTTGAAATGGGATGTCTGGTCAGCCTACTGAAAGCTGAGACCTGACTGGTAAGAAGAGATAGCAGAGTGAAGGTCAAGGAGGGCAGTGGGGCAAGTAGAGGGAAGAGTTGAGCAAAGTCCCCACGTTCAGCCGGAATGAACTTGGCCTACTCAGGAGCTACAAGGAGGCTGGAGGACCAGAGCGCATGGGGTGCCGAGGGGCGGGGAGCTGGGCTCAGCAGGCAGGGCCAGGGCTCAGGACTCTGCCATGCACAGTGAGGAGTTCGGACTTGACGCTCAGTGCAGTCAGAGGTCATTAAAGATGTGGAAACATAACAGTCTCAAGACCTATGGTTTTTAACCCGGAGTGACTCCCCACCCCCACCCCCAGGATATTTGGCAATGTCTGACTTGGGGGAGGGGAGGGTCCTAATAGGTAGAGGCCAGGGGTGCTGCAAAACATCCTGCAATGCACAGGACGGCCCCCACGACCAAGAATTATCGGGCCCAAGATGCGGATAATGCTGAGGTTGCCAAACCCCGATGTATGTATTGGCGTTCCCCGGGGCTTCCATTCCCTTTTGAATGACGTGGACCTCTTTCTATATATACTCTGAGTTCAGATTCTGTCTCTACCACTGGCCTGAAATGTCAGTGGTGCAGAGGTTGAGAAACTCTGCCCTAGAAGAACAGATGCACTGAGACCACATAGACATGCAGGCGCTGGTGCCCTGGCCCCACGGGGCCTTCGGGTGCTGATAGTGTAAAACACACACCAGGGATTTCAGATTTGGCACAACAAAAATAATGTAAAATATTCACATTTTATTCTGACCACCTGTTAAAATCATATTTTAGGGATATTGGGTTAAATAAGAGGTAGCATTAAAATTAATTCTACTGGGTTTCTTTTTCATGTTTTAAATGTGGCTACTAGAAAAATTTGAATTTTATAGATGGCTTCCATGTGTAGCTCACATTATATTTCTATTGGACGGTGCTGAGCTGAACAGTGATAACATTGATTAAACTGCTCTGTATGTGCCAAGCACCCTTCTTTTTTAAATTGATCATTCGGTTTAATTTTCACAACTGCTTCAGAAAGGAGCTATTGTAAGTATCCTCACTTGACATGCGAGGAAGCTGTGGCCCAGAGAGGTTAAGTAACTTGCCCAGCGCCACCCAGGGGAGTAAGTGTACAGCTGACTCCAGAATCTGGGTGTTTAACCACATTCCATGAGGGGGATCGCTGGGTGTTGGTGTGAAGACAGAGTCAGACAGAAGTGGGGTGATTCAGGACCTACAGGATTCACTGGTGAGGTGGGCACAGGGAAGGAGGAAGGGGTGGGCGGGGCCAAGGATGCCCACTAGGTTTGCTTTGAACAGTGGGTGGAGGGTGATGCTGTTCAAGGAGGCGGGGAAGCTGGAGGAGGCGGTGGGCTGGAAGGAGGAGCTCACAGGGGTCCTGCTCAGCTTGAGATGACTGGACACCCAGCTGGAGACGTCAGGAAGGCGGCGGGGCTTGTAGGGAGGTGTTTAGGATGCAGATAGACAGAGGGAGCGGGGTCAGCAGCAGATAGAAGGAATGTAAAGCCGCGGGGGTGCAGGGGAGATGTGAGCACCCCAGTGCAGGCTTTGTAGAGCCTGGAGCCCTAGAGAGCACTGAGAGGGGGAGCCACAGAGAAGGACCCCGAACAGGAGGCTGAGAAGCCAGGGGCGCAAGAGGAAAACTAGGCGGCGGGAGGAATCTGAAGAGGAGGCTGTGTTCAGTCTCACCCACGAGTGAGCCTCTGGCCACGGGAGCAAGCTAGCAGGACCCACGGCCGTCTGGGCTCCGTCTGGGCTGGAGCCCCGCAGGTTGGCTGGATTCCCGCGGAGTGCTGGGAACCAGGCACCTCTCTGCCTGAAAAGGGGGGCGGGAGGGACATGTCAATTGGCCCTGGCGGAGGTGCAAGGACACAGCCTGGGTGGTGGGAGGGCTGACCCGGGCAGCTCGTTTCATTGGGTGCTCAGGAAGTCCGTCTTCGCATCTGACTGCAAACCGAACTGCTTCACAGTGAGCCGGCAGTTCTTTGGAGCGGGGCTGAGCAGACCCCCTCACACACTAGTCTATGGTCGAAGACAGGAAACGAGTCTCTTTCCCTCCCTCTCATAAAGCCATCAGCCCTGACTTAGCGACTCCAGCTTCCTTCACCCAGGGGAGGAATCCCCTTCCTTGCCACAGCCCCAAATTCAGCTCGGGCTGAATTCAGCTCCGAGTTTGGAGTTCAGGACACATGGGGAGGGATGGGGAGAGACTCTGATGGAAGCTTCTGGGGTCCTATCTGTGACTCTAGAAGCTTCCAGCTGGCCCTGTCCCTAACTCTGGGCTCTCTCAGCTGATTTGAATGGTCTTCGTCTCTAGGGACTTGTTGTCAAGAGCACTTGTTTCTGACTTGGCAACTCGCTCGCTGCCACTTGGCTGCTGACCGCAGCCCAGCCTGCCTTCTGTCCTTGGTCTGCCCATGGGGGGCTGTTTCCCATCCCCCCATCCCCCACCCCTGCGCCCAGCCCAGGCCTGGTTTGGCTCCCCTGCCCTTCCTCAGAGCCATGGTCCCAGCCCACCGATCGCTAATCTCTCCATCAGCAGCGTCTCTTCAACCGCACTGCCCACGGAACCAAGTGCTTTGTCGATGAAAAAGCCCTTTGGGGGCAAACACAGGAAATTAAAGACTCTGAGCACAGTAAAATAAAAATAATTCCATTCTTTTTTCACGGATTTCTGCAAACTGGTTGCTGCAGACTTTGCTGAGCGGCTGCAGCTGCTGGGCTTTGCTCACCTCGGGCGCAAGCCAGTGGGGTGCTGTTAACAAGGGGGGCCTCTGTCAGAGGTTCTGGCGTCCACAGCCCATGCCGCCAGGCCTGGGAGACTGCCCACCGGCCACCAGGTGTCCTTGGCAGGAGGGGGCCTTCCGGCCGTTATCCGAAGCTCACTTAGAGTGCCTGCCGGCTGAGGACAAGCTGCCAAGGTGGCGGGGCTTTGTGACCCAGTGCCATGTGCGGAGGGACCAGAGGGAACCTTCTAGACCCAGCAGGCGAGTGCTTCTCTCAGTGACTCCAAGGCTGAGCCTGCAAAATGACAGAGGGGTTGGATGGATGGGTATGATTTATGCCGCAGACATTAGGAGCACTCCACCCATGTGCCAGAACTTGTATTATAAAAGCCTTGGGGCTCCAGATCACCCAGGTAGCAGCTCCTCCCCGCCCGAGGCTGGCCACAGCCTGTCTGGGGACATCCCCGTGCTACCAGGGGGTCTCAGGGACACTGAAGGGCCCTGAGACTCTTGTCAGCCAAAGGTGGTGGCTGGGCTCTGTGCCCTCGGCCACAGAAGCAGGCCAGGGGCTGGGGGAAGGCCGCAGGCTACAAGAGCTGAGACCTCCGTTCCAGACCCCTGTCTTATCACCTGGGGGGAGGTGAGAAAGAGGAGGAATAGGAGGAGGAGGCAGGAGAGCAGGCTGAGTGTCTCTGGACACACTCACGTCAGGCAGGTCCCTCTGAAAGCCCCCCAAGAGCAGAAGGGATTTCTAGGTCCCCCCTCATCTCAGCCCGCCTCCCACCTGACACAGAGACCAGCAGAGGGAAGGCAGAGGTAGGGTGAGGGTGCCTCATTCGTTCTGAACATTTCAGTGATGAGCACTTTGATGCTCCCCAAAACACACTGTCTTGGGAGGGTTGCATAGAGTTAGTCTATGTTACAGATGAGCAAACTGAGGCCCAGAAAAGCAAAATGACCCCAAAGAAAGGACGTGGTAGATGCCCCACGTGCTCACATGTGCGTGCGTGCTCACGTGTGTGTGTGTGTGTGTGTGTGTGTGTGTGCACTCACAGTGCAGCCTGGCCTGGCACGTTCACACGGGTAACTGGCTGCAGTGACAGCCTGATGGCATTGCCCCGGCCAGGGCTCCTTCCCGGGAGGGCAGGTAGAGCCCCCTGCCCAGCAGCCTCTGGGGGTCAACTGTGAAGGCCAGGGCAGCTTCCTGAGTGGCAGGCAGGCAGTCCCGAGGAGGGAGAAAGGGGAACCAGGCCGTCACTCTGAAGAGCCGTCACACCTAAGAGGACTCTGAGGCTTCCAATTTGGCTCTCGGCCTTCCACATGAGGACTGTGATGGGGACTGTGATGGGGACGGCTGGGCAGCTGCTCTGTGTCATGGACTCCTTCTCATTTCCCAGCAGGGTCCAGGAGGTGTGACAGGGACTGCCATTGATGGGACCTGAAGATCAATTCTCTTCTCACTTTATACTCCTTCCCTGTGGTGGCAATTACTACCCTCCATACCGGTGGTTCTCATCTCTGGAGGCTCGTTAGAATCACCTGGGGAACCATAGGAAAGGCCAAGGCCAGGTGCTGCCCCAGAATTCACACATAGATCGGAATCTCTGGGGTTGAGCCCAGGTATCAACATTTTAAAAATGTTTCAGTGCAGTTGGGAACCGATTTATCCTCGAATTGCACTTTCTTCCAACTCTGATCTCTCTTCTAAGCCTGGGCAGCTCTTCTTGTTTCTGGTTAGGGTGCCTCAAATTCAACTTGCCCAAGTCAAGGTCACAATTTGTGTGATGCTACCTCATCCCACCTTGAGGGCTGCTTCCCCCCAGGGCTCCCTGTCTTGGGGATCTTGACCACCACCTTGTAAGTAAGTCAGAGGCCTGAGGGCAGCCCTACCTACCTACCTCTGTAGCCCACATTCTCATAAAGTTAAAAACAAGATCACAGCTACTGAGTGGCAAAGACACGACAGACTATATAGTCCCTTCGCTTAAGAACGCTCCAGGGTGTGGGATTACGTCCTTGTAACACTGAGGCTCGCTATTGCACTCCATTGGGTAGATGGGGAAACTGAGGTCCATAAAAAGGTTTCTGGTGCACGTAACAGAATGTAATTCTCCCCGCCTCTCTTACTCCTTATGACTACTCCAGTTTCCCTTGGAAGAGAGAAAGCTCATTTTAAGAAGACAGGAGGCTGATGAGCTGACTGCGTCTCCGTGACAGCTGACGGTAAGCATATCCACGACCAAGTTCAGCAACCTGATGAAATAATCGCCCCTCCAAGAGCTGGGCCATTTAAAAGCTCTTGTGTAGAACTTGACCCCGTGAGCTAAATAGTAGCATCTGTGCGTATTTAATGACCCCGAGAATGACTTGCTAGGATCCTGGGGCTGGTGGGTTGTGAATGGGATCGAGACCTAAACTCAGGTCTCCAGATTTCCAGTCCCGAACAACCCGTCTAGCACCTGTTCAGCTCTTCTGTCTGCATCACGTCCTCTCAGCAGTTGATAAGTTCCCACCTACCGGTAGGTGTTCCCTGTTCCTGGTGGTATAAGAGCTTCCTTTTCCCCTTTCCCTTCTTTAGAAGCCTGCTTTTGCTAAATTGCAAGCGTTCCATGGATGCAGCAGCTAATTCATGCTAAAGTGTTAATGGCTGATAATGGCTCTCAATATAGTTCCTCTCTGGAGTTTCACATAGTTTTAAATTGCATAGCACATATTTTTAAATTGCATAGCAGACATTTTTTAATTGAATAAGAATAACAAACACTCCTCTTCTGGGTCCCGTTCTTGGAGTTTTCAAAAAAACAGTTCGTGTTCATTTACCTTGTTTTCTTCTCACAGTCAACCCCATCTTTTCTATCGATTGCCCCTTTTCTACCTATCAGCCCGTCCCCATCTGTCCTCAGGACAGTAGGTTTCTAACTGGCCCCCTGTCTCCAATACACGCTTCCTCCTGCTGCTCACACGATTTGGGTCCACATCCCTGGCTTCAAGCATCCTCCACAAATAAATCTAAGTTCTTGGTATTGTTCTTGCTACATGTCATGAAGGGACGTGTAGCTGTGTAGTCAGCTGTCAGGCTCTGTGTCACCTGACTTCAGGGAGAATTGTCAAGTTCTCCAAGGAGGTCGCTTCAAGTTCCTCTCACTTGATCGAGGTGACACAAAGCACCCGTTCCTATCCACCTTCCCTTGGGAGCCTCCCCCAATATATCCTGATTCATTTTAATTTGAACTCCTTACCTTCTCTCGTGTCTCCTGGAGGTAGATGGGGGTGGGTGGTGGGTGGGGTGGGAGGATGTGGGATGAACAGTTTTGAGGTCATTCCCTTTGCCAGCCCCACCTGGACCATTTCTTCACATAGTTCTCAAGGGGACAGAGCATGAGAAGTGTTGTAAACACGTGGGAGTGTTTTTTAATGCTACAGTGACTGGGCAGTGCCCCTGTCATTTAGAACTGGTGACGGGACTAAGGGTGCTCAATGGTTTGCATCGCAATGGTGCGCCTGGCAATAAAGAAGAAGTAGCCTGAGCAAAGTGGCCTCCTTGCGCGACGCGCGTGGAGCTCTGTGGCAGAAATAGCGGTGAGAAGCAACGTTGTGACCCAGCTCGCAGCCACGTCGCTCCCTGTCGGAGACGAGCCCTCTGTACTGCACATTCCCACTTCTCACCCAAAGAAAAGGAGTCAGGAGGAGTGACGTGGGCGCGGCACTGAACAAGGAACCGATGGCTGAGGGGATAGAGGGTCTTTCCCGGTGCCCCACACATCCTGGGCTCATGTGGGGTGAGCGAGACCGGCCACGAGCCCCTTTATAAGCTGGTGGAGAGCCCAGAATGTGAACTATGGTTTTCCCTCCTTTCTCTACGTGATTGCAGCTCTGAAAGGTCTGTGTGTCCATCCGTCCTTTCCAGCAGGACACACTTGACCTTCCTAGGAGTGAGCAGCATGGGTGTCAGATGTGCTGCGAGCCTAAGGGGACCCCCCTCCACCTTGGAGATGCTCACAGGAGAAGCGGGGGGCACATGTAGACTCGGGTTTTATTGTTCTGTGGGCTGTGTTCCTCTTTAGGGTCCTTCAGGAAGAAAAAAAAAAAACAATGACCGATTTCAAGCCACTAAAACCAGCCAAGGTGAAGCCAAGACAGTGCACGCGTGTGTGTGTGCGTGTGTGTGGCAGAAGCAGAATGGAGGGAAGAGAAGAAAAGTTGGGAGGCCGCATGGGCTGTGGCTACTGCCAGGCTGTGGGCACTCTTCGGGACCCCCACCTCTGTTTGTCAAAATCACCCAGGACATCCCACCTTCCACACCACCAGGGTCACCTCCACAGTCAGCATCTCGCCTCTCACAGTGTCTTGACTCAAGGTCAAGGTCACTTTGGGAGCCTTGAGCTCATTCCAGATCCTCTTTCTCTTGGGAAGGGCTCAAGATGGAGCCCAGACTTCAGGACGGAGACCCTGCCACAGGGAGAGGGGAGTGCGTTTGCTCTGGGCTCGGGGAGGGAGGTCAGCCCAGGTCTTCATCAGTAGCTGTGTGTCGCCAGCGGCCAGCCTGTCCCAGCGAGCTCTGTCGTGCCATGCTTTAGGCCTTTTGGATTCTTTGGGGTGAGTCCTCTTTTTAGAGATGGGCAGGCTCATTCAGCGTCCCTCACGGAAATCCTGCGGCTGCTGTCAGGCCTTGCTCTCGGGTAAGGGCTTGGGGTTCAGGGTCAGTCTGTGGCCAGGGCAGGGGCTTCCCCTGAGGTTGGGATGAGAGGCTGATTTGAAACAAGGTCCAGGTTAGCCTGAGTCAAAGCGCTGGCTGGGGTTGAGTTAGTCCTCAGGCCAGAGGTAGTGTCAGGTGTCCATGACGTGAACCTCTGTTTTAGACCCCAAATGTCTTATAAAGTACCCCCATTTTACCCTGGGTCAGCCCATTTTCTTGAGGGATTCCTATACTCCCTGCCCCTCCTGTTCCACCACCCTCCTTTCAGCCCTTCCTGCCTTGGGGCTCAACACACTCCTGCTCTGAGCTGCGGACTTTAGAACAAGATAAATGACCTTCTGAATTCAAAGCCCTCAGACTTTAAAACAAGATAAATGACCTTTTGAATTCAAGTCCTCCACGGCCTGAGCCTGCGATTGGAGGAGAGGCCAGTGCCAGGCCTGGTGCCCAGTCAGCCCTGGCAGCTGACTGGCTGGCTGTAACGGGATTAGGGCTGGCCATGCCCACCCCCTGCTTGTCACTCAAACCCCTCCCTGCCTACCTCCCCCAGCATCCTGATTAGCATGCAGCCTCCCCTCTACCTACCCAGGCAGCCTCATTGTCTCGGCCAGTCCGGCGCCTAGCAACCCTCCCCGGGAGTCCTTTCCCACCCCTGTCCTGCCGGCTCCCCAGGCCTCTGCCATGAGTGTGAGCACAGGCAACACTCGTGTTTTTATTGCTGCGAAGAAGCCAGTGAAGCAAAGCCAGCTATTCTCACGACGTTCTCCCAAGGACTGGATTCCACCAGTGTCTTCTGGAATTCAGGCCTCCTTTCCAAGATCCCTAGGTTCTACCAGCAATTCTCAGATAACATTCTGAGCTTCCAGAGTCCTCTTCTGGAATCCTCCAAGTCCTGGAGTCCATGCTCGGAATTCTAGAATTCCAGGATTTTATGACACGGGTCTCAGACCATTTAACTGTAAGCTAGAATTTGGTTAGTATATCACAGAGGGGTCTGTGGTTCCAGAAATGAGGCCCATGTTCATGAACCAGGGTGACAGAAGTTAGAAGACGATGACGCACTGAAGCTGCATTTTATGTCCTTTAAATAGAACTTCTGGAAGGTGCAGAGAGGAATGAAGCTGCCTCGTGGGGAGAGGGGAGGTGGGATTTACTGGTTCAATCCATCCCCTTGAGTGCTGGAAATAGAGCCACGCGCCACCGAAGACCCTGCCCTCAAGCGCCTACCACTCTCTTAGGGGAGACGAACTTGAAACGAATAGACAAGCGCTAAGCAGCCAGTCGGATAGTGCTGGGCACTGTACGGAAGAGGAGTGAACAAAGGGATGTTTGTACTTCTGCCCGCGGGTTGTACTTACTCATATCGCACCTACTCTGTGCTGAACACTGTTTGAAGGCTTTAGGCATATTAACTGATCTGCATTTTATAATATTAAAAATGAGATGCTACTGTTCCATCCCACTTTATAGGTGAGGGAACTGAGGCACAGAAGGCTAAATCACTCGTCCTAGGGGCAGAGTCAGGATTTGAACCCAGCACTCTGGCTCCTAGATCTATGCTTACCGGTCTGTGTTACAATGCAGGGTAAGGGGTGGGGGGAGAGTGATGGGTGAGGGGGCTGTCACACAGGGAAGGCAGGGACTTTTGACCAGTCTTCCAGGAGGCCAGGGGCTGATGTGCATGCAAATCTGGGGAAGGACAATTTCTGGGGAGTGGGCCAGGTCCCGCCTTCCAATAGGGAGGACCCATGTTTGGTCATAAGGGGACTCTTGACCCACCCTGGCCGGAGTCCCCTGTGTCCTCGCCTTCCTGGTCGCACAGATGGCTCCCCTCCTTTGTGGAGAAGTGTCCTCAGAACACAAAGGAGAGAGTTAAAAGAGCCAACCCTTTGTAGCGATTGGGCTGGTAGCACCTTTGGACAAGTCATACACCTCCCTGAAACGTGGTCTTTTCACCTAGAAACTTGGGTGGTTATCATCTCTGATCGTACAGCTTTCTGACGATTCCAGGCACGAGTAAGATCGCCCAACGTGGCGTTTGGCACATAGTCGGTGCTCCACAAATGGTCGTGTTATCGCTGTTTTCCACTTCAGTCACTTGTTGTCTTGGATGACTTGAAACGGTTCTTGCCTTTCTCTGGGCCTCGGTTTTCCCACCTGTACCATGGACGTAAGAGCTGGTGACTCAGTTATCTCATTCATTGATATTTCTTAAGCTTCCGGGCAAGCACTGGGGATGGAATAAGACCGACACAGGCTCTGATCTCGGGGAGCTTTGGTCATTGGGTTGTCCCCACACCCTCCCTCACCTTTCAGGCTCTAGGTGATGGGGGTTGTGGTAGACAGAATTGTAAGACCCCACGATTCTTGCCCCCGGATGTACAAGCCCATCTAAGCCTCTCCTCTCCAATGGAGACAGAAGCTGTAACTGTAATGGGATGTTACTTGTCACAAGCTAGTCATGTGGCAAAGGGGGAGGGGTTCATAGAGGCGATTAAAGTCCCTGATGAGTTGACTTTAAATTTGTTGAGTGAAAATTTTTCCTGGGAGGGCTTGAGCCAATGAAATGAACCCTTCAAAAGAGGGGCTAGCCGTCAAAGGCAGAGGCAGTGGTAGTTTTCACGTTGGCCTTGAAGGAGCAAATTGCCATGTGGCAGAGAGTGGAGGGCCCCAGCCCAGAACCATGAGCAACAGTGTTGGGACAAGACCCCAAGCCTCAGATGAGACCCCAGGCCCAGGGGACCCTGTGATTGCAGACTTGTGACGCTGCTATGAGCAGGGGCCCCCACCTGCCCTCCTGCTTCAGGGAAACGGTAAGATAATCGATGTGTGTTGTTTCAAGCAAGTAGGTCCGTGGTAACTTGTTACACAGCAAGAGAAAGTGATATGCAAACCCTGCCCCTGCGCATGTGCAAGGCAACCCCACCCCACTGGCTCCAGCTACCTTCCCAGCCCCCCGCTCAGGGCCTGGGGCCCCCCCTGCCCCAGTGAGTTCCTCACCAACGATGGTCCCATCAGCCACAGCAGAGAAGCGTTTTATCAGCTGCCACCCTGCTCCCAAAGTCGGTCATCTAAGAACATTCTATTTGCCCTACTTTTAATGTAATTATCAGCCCCGTTTGCATGACACTGAGTCGGGGTTCTGCCTGTCCCCCATTATCCTGAGCTGCTTCGTGGGGAATGACTGTACCCAGGCCTCACGCTTGCTGCCTCCTCCCACACAAATTATCTGTAATTTCCACACCTCCGTGCTGGCTGTGGCCCTAGGTTCGAGCCTGGACTTGGAGCCGGCACACTGCTGTTATTTTCAAAGCAGCCAAGTCAGGCTCCGAGGACCCTGAAGCACCAGTAAGAGGGACCCGGCCTTGACTGGGGGCGCTGCAAGGGGAGGGGAGGCCAGGCAGAGGGGGTGCAGGTGCCCACCCCAAGAGGAGCTGGAGCAAATGGAGGGCAGCGAATAGCCCTTAGGAGTCAGAGGGCAGGGCTTGGGCAATGTGGTTCTTGAACACTCGCCAAGTGGCCTGTTTGTGGGATGCCCTGGGGGTCCTTCCTACAGCAGAACACCACACACCGAGTCCACAGTGAGCCAAGGACGGGGGAGGAGAGGCGGGGAGAAGGAGGCCCTGTGGATGGAGAAGAGCTGGAGAGCAACATGGACATAGTGCCAGCTCCTGTCACCAGGGACCCCTGCAGGGTGTCCCGCTCCCGCCGGTAAACTGCTGAGTCCCTGGGTGAAGAGGATGTGTCACTGTCTGATGACAATTGCCTGACAGTCACGAGGCTTTGCCTCTGAAGAGAGGCCTGCTACCTCCGTGCAATTCTGCAGGAGAGAACACATCTCTGTCTTCATAAAGAAGATAGAGGTAGTGTCACATTGCAGAGCTGCAGATGGTGCCCTTGTGTGTACATGTGTGCGTGCGAGTGCTTGGACCTTCTGTAGCAGCAGCACCTCTGGGCATACGTGTCAGATGGAAATGCACGTGTGTATGTGTGCAGAGGATGCTCACGTGCAGCCTTATGCACGCACATTCCGGTGTCTGCTGGTCTGGACACGAGGCTGCATTTGTGTACACGCGTGAGGAGACTGGGGGTGTTTGGCTTTTCTCGTGTATCGCTCCCTTTTACTCCAGGCTTCAAGGGGTTACTCGTCGCCAGCCCAATCCCAATACACCCACGATGCCCAGCTCTGAAGTCTGGCTTCCCTACTAAGAGTTATCATGGCTCAGAGCACAGGACTGAAAGTCTGGAGACCTGGTATGTGTCTCTAGCTCTGTCACAATTAGCCTGGTCACTTGGAGCCAATCATGTCTGGTCTCTGAGCCTCATCTGCTTCATCTGGCATTTAAAATTTAGGGTTCCAAATCTCTGGGCCCCTGATCTCACCTCCCCTACTTTGGACAGTCGTCCCTTTACTCGTGCCCTGTGGGGGGTAGGTCAGAAGGACTCAGGACTCCCCGGGTCTGAGGAGCCCCCAAGCAGTTCTGCACATGGGTCTCCCTTCCACCTGCACCCCAGGCTTCTGGTGAGGCAGCTGCGAGGATTTCTAGATTTCCTGGAACACAGCTTGAAACCCTTGGAGCTCAGCAGCCTGACAGTCATTGTCTGATTTCTCAGAGAATCCCCAGGGGGCCGAGGCTCAGTTTCCCGGGGTAACTGACAAGGCTCTAGATGGCACGGCTTCATCTTTTCTTTTCTTTAAAGATTTATTTTATTGTTTTTGACAGACAGAGAAAGACAGTGAAAGGGGGAGGGCCCAGAGCCGTCTCCATAGTTGCACATCATCAGTTTCCGACATGGTTTTGTTCCACACAGGTGGGTGGGGGCCGCACAGGGCGGGAGCTGGGCTGGGGGCCTCCAGCATGGGAAGCACAGCATATGGATGCTCACGTGCAGGATTTGGAACCCTAAATTTTAAATGCCCCCTTGACTGCTTATCACGCCATGTCACACACAGATGAAGCAGATGAGGCTCAGAGACCAGACATGATTGGCTCAGTTTAGCATATGGGTCCGCACTGGCCAGGGCTGGGATTCGATCCTTGGTCCCTGGGGCTGCAAAGCAAGCCCTCAACCTGCTGAGCCATCCCGGCTTCCCTGGCACGAGTTCATCTGATGGGTTGCTGCATCAGTGCATCTGACCTGCAGAACCTGCTTCAATGGGTGCTGTCCCAGGGGACCCCAGGCTCTGCCACCTTTATGAGACAATGGGTGTGGCTTGCACACCTTCTGGGCGCTCAGCCCTCCACAGCCTCCCCATTGCTGCTCCGTTGTGTTTCCAGGGCTTCCGGCAGGTGCTCCCTCAGGCACCTGGGGGCTCCTTAGAGCCCCCAGAGCCATCTGACTCCAGCACAGATGCAGGTCTTCTGCATCAAACTTTCCCCAGAGCTGCACAGTCTAGGCCTCTGGCTCCCACTGGCTCGAGTGAGACGTGACACAAGATCAGCATCTGCGCCTCCGCAGAGAGAAACGCATGCTCCAGAGCCTGGCTTTTAAGACCCATGACATTCCCCAGATGTGAACAAAACAGGCTCATGCACGTAGCTAATGTACGGAAAGCGGTTCCCCCAGTGCTTCTCATGCCCTGGAGGAGCTAGATGCACTCACTACCATAGCTCCTGGGGAACATGGCCCAGGCTGCTGCTGGCTGCCCAGGGTCTGCGGGACAGTATCTCAACTCCCCTCAAACGGGTTCTGCACACTCACGCACGCCACCTTAGGGTACTCACAAACAAAGCCTTCAGCAGAGAGCCTACAATCGTGGTTCAGAACCTTGGCTCTGCAATTCAACACCCCTGGGAGCTTCCAAAAATACTGATGCTCAGGCCTCCCCACAGCCCAATGGTCAAATGGTCTTGGGTAGCGGGCCTGCATGGGTCTATTTTCCAAGCTCCCCAGGGATTCTGTCACCAGACCAAGTGAGTATCCAGCCAATGTCCCCTATTTACAGTAAAACCCCTGGGTGTCCTGGAACCTGCTATTCTTCTTGCCTAAGCAGTGTGAGGGCTGCGTGGGATGGGGGCGGGACTCCCAGATGGAACTGCAGGTTCGGAGAGATGAACGCTGGGGAGAGAGGCCTGGCCTCCATCTCTCTCAGTCACGTCTCAGAAAATTGAATTAAAATCCATTTTTTTAGCTGCTGCCTGCCTGCCTGGCTGGCTGGCGCGTGGAAGGGAGCCGAGGCAGTGAGTGCCACCTTAGGAAAGGGACAAGCTGTGGAGGAGCCTCCCTCCCGAGGGGACAGAAGGCCACACAAAGGGTCTGCTGGGAGAAGACTGTTCCTAAGGGTGGTCCTTCGGCCTCCAGTCTTCCTGAAGCCAGGCAGGTAGGGTGAGAATGGGCGGGCTGGTTTGGAAGAAGAGGGAGGTTCTGGCCCTGTGCTTGGGGGAGGCCCGGCTAGGGGAGCAGAATTGGTGAACCCAGATTGCTCAAGGGGAACCCAGATTGCTTGCAGGGACCACAGCCGCACGCCTGAATGGGCAAGAAGACAGTCCAGGACCCACAAGGCCGGCCTAGGCCTCCAGCGTGGCGGGGCAGCTGGCCAGTTAGCACAGGGCTAAGTGGGGTACCGGGACATGGGCTTCGTCCCCAGCTGGATAAGAACGTCGCCTGCCTGTCCTTGGGCTAGTCCCATGACTTCTCCATGCTCGGGCATCTTGGTTACAAGAAGGAGACCAGATAATGCCCTGGATCCCAGTGCTGATGTTCATTTGGGTGCCTGGCCCAGGCCCGTGCTGCGGGGCGGAGCTCTGAGGAGAGCCTCCTAGTCTGCTAGCCCACACAGCACCTCGTGGAGATTAGCGTGGCGCCCCCTCCAGGACGAACTAGACAGAAGTGCTCCTTTTGGGTGAATTCTATGTGCAGAGCTGGAGCTGGACTTCTAACCCCACTCGCCCCTTGGCCAGGCCCCTTTGAGTGGGGCACACATTTTGCAGTGGCGCCTGCAGCCCTGACTGCCCCCTACCTGTGGTCAGCTGGGGGCTCACCCTCCGGCCAGAGGCCTTGAAGCAAAGGGAGAAGAGGTGAAGGGAATGGGCAGAGCATGGCTGCGCTCCTCCCTGAGCTGGCTGCTGCCCGGGCAGAGAGGAAGTTATGCCCAAGTCGTGCACCATGCCAGCCCACTCATGGCTCACACCATGACACACATCTGTGGACTCAGAACAGAGTAGGGGATCCAGAACCCAGAGGGGGGCCTGCTGAACTCAGACCCTAGAAAAGGGTATAGAGTTGGAACTGGGTGTAAACCCTCAGAGCCCGGGGGTCCTCATGCAAGGGGTCTGGTCATGGACAGTTGCAGGAAGGACTGGCCTGACGTATGTGACTGAGTTCCATCCTTGCTTATACTCCTGGGCCCTCAATGTCCCTCCTTCTGCACTTTCTTCCTGACTCTGAGGCGAGGCTCCTAACAGCTTTTTCTTCCCTCTAATGATATTTCACAGTTTACAGAACACGTTCACACATAGCACTTCTTGGTGATCTTCACAACCCCTGGGCTGGAGGCTGAGGAAGGAAGGGGGCTCCCATGGTTTCAGGGCAACAACTAGGAAGGTGGGTGTAGCCGGGTCCAGAGGGAAGTCCTGTCTGTCTGTCTGACTCTGGCATGACATCTGACCCTCTTCTCTTCAGAGGGGTCTCACTCTTTTTTGATGCAGAGGACTGGTGTTCTCCTCATGCAGGAAGTTTTCCTGGGCTGAAAGGAATGGGATTCATAGAGACTCACAGTGGGGTAACTAACACTAGCAGTGGGGCTGGTGTTCACGGTGCAGTAAAAAGAAACCATCACCCTGGCTGAGTGGACCCTGGAAACTCCTTCCATCTTTCTGAGGCCTCAGATACTTCCTTTTGCTTCCATTATGGAAACCTGCTCGATCTCCGCATCCTCTTCTCTGCAGTTGGACTCAAATCCCCAAGGAAAGGCTCACAGCTCTATGTTGTCCCTCCTTGAGGCTTCCTCCACAAGGTGTCTACACCCACGACTTGGGCCCCAGGGGGAGGCTGGGCAATAGCTGATGTGAGCAGAAAAGGACAGAGCCTGGTTGCAGAAAGGTGGATGAGCAGGTGGAGGGAGCCGTTGGGACATGAGGCCTGGGGTAGTGACCAGAAACCGAGAGCAGGGGCAGGTGACTGCTGTGGCACGGATGGCAGGTGGGGTAGGCAGAGGGTAAGTACTTGCCTGGGAGTGGTTTCTCAGCTGGACTTGGCTCCACCCCAGACTGGATCCGTGACCTTGACCTGTTTGATTTCCCTCATGAAGCCTCAGTTTGCCCATGTGTATTCGGAGGAGGCTCAGCAGGACCACAGTAGCAGAAGCAGCAGCAATTTATTCATCCGTGAATGCATAAAATCAGTGAACACCTCCCATGGGTGTTTGTGCCTTTCTTATTTAATGCTGTCGAGACAGGTAAAGCAGCTGAGGCTCAGAGGTCAAGGCACCTGGGGGAACTAGAGCCAGCCTCTGGAGCAGTATCATGTAAATCGCATAGGCTTTTCTGTGCCTCCCCCCTCCCCCTTTTCTGGACACAAAGGTTCTCCAGGAGATCACATTTGAAGACATCCAGGCAGGCACCCCAAAGCTAGCTAATTTTCCCAGGCCAGGACTGTGGGGGGCAAAGAAGACAGACCCAAAGGGAGCCGAGAGCTTGCCCCGTAAGGAAGGCTTTGCAGGGGAGGCACAGGCTCTGACAGACAGACACAATCGTGAGGATGCGAGAATGAGACAGAACAGGGCTTCCTAGCTCTGGGTATCTCAGGGAGGGTGCAAAGGAGGGCGGTGAGCCCCGGGAAGGCCCGACTCTGAGCCCCGGAAGCCAGGAGCCAGCGGCGGAGGGGTCTCGGCGTGGGCACCCGCGCCTCCTGGGTCGCGCGGCAGCTTCTGCCCGCGTCTGCCTCCAGGCCAGACGACCTCGGCGGGCGGGGTCCCGCTCTCCTCCAACGCCCCCGGCCGAATCCCTCCCCCGGGCGCCCATTGGCCCACACCCCGCCCCCAGCCTGCGAAGTGCGCGCGGGGCGGTGGTGGCCCGCCGCCTCCCTCCCTCCCTCCCCGGGCCTGGCTTCGTGGCGGAGGCGGCGCCGCTCCCGCAGGGCAGACCCGGCTGGGCGGGCCGGCGGGGCCGCGGCGCTCGGGGCCCCGGGCGGGGACTGACAGCTGCGGCTCGGGGCGAGCGCGGTCCCCGCGTGCGCACACGCACACGCCGCCGCTCAGGGACCCACGGCCGCCGGCGGACACACGGACGCCGAGACCCGGGCTCGGCGCGCGCGCCTGGGCGCACACGCTCCCCAGCCCCGGGCGGCGCGGGGCTCGGACTGGCCCCCTGCGCGCCCTCTCCGCGGAGTCTGCCGGGGCCCCGCTGCAGCCCCGCTCGCCGGGAGCAGGTAAGGACCAGCCCGCCGCCCCTGTCCCTCCACGCCCGGTGCGTCCTCTTCCAGCCTGCAGAGCCTTCGCCCTTGGGGACTGCGGACCCGCTCGTCTAGCTCCGGAAGCCGCGCCACCCGCGGACGGGGAGCGGGCCAGTGCCCCGCGGGGCCAACCTCCCTGGCTCCCCTCCTGCGCGACAGTCTGACATCCCTTCCTATCCAAACGTCTGGGGCGACCGATCCCTGCAGCCGTTAGCGGGTGGGGTCGGCCTGGCCACATCGCGCTCTTTCTGGTGTCAGAAGTGAGGACCAGGGGCTAGGAAGGCGCTGCGGCCATAGAGACCCACAGCGACCCTGAGGGACCTGTGTCCTCACTCCCAAGGCAGATGGATGCGCCTACAGGAACTGGGCAGGCGACGCTGGAGGGTCCCCGGGGGCTGGAGACCGCAGTGCTCAGGGTGTTTGAGGAGTGAGCAAGCTTTGTGCTCGGTAGGGGGTGGGCACGGGCAGCGTGGAATGCCCCACTATGGTGACATATTTGGGATTGTTCCACGGACCATCGTCCCGGATTTCCCGCGACGCGGCGGGGGTTGGGGGGTGGGGGTGGGGTGGGTCTGGGGTCCGGATGGCTTTGGTAATCCCACCTTCTGGGGCCTGTGAAGGAAGGCACCTGCCTGAATGACTGAGATGGGCACTCCGGAGACCCCTGCCGGCCGTCTTAAAGGCACAGGTTCCTGCGGCAGCAGCTGAAGGGGCCCTGTCCTGGCTCGGGACCTTGGCGGGTTAGGGAGTCAGAAGGAGCCAGGGTCCCAAGGCATGGAGGGGGGCGCTCAGGAGGGGGCCCGGCCAGCTGCGTTTTGCATGGAGCTGGGGAGGGGAGCCTCACTTTTGGAAGGTGCTCAGGCACCCTTGGGAAGATGCTGGGGGAGGGTAGTAGATCCCTGATAATTCTCCAGACCATTTCTATGCTTTTAGTGCAAGTGCGTAGTTCTTCTTTCTTAACTTCCTCAGCATTACAGTGCCCCACAAAGCCGCCCCCTCTAAAACAGCCCACCCCCCAAAACAAAAACCGACAAGCACTTGGCTTTGGCTGTGGGCAGCCCTGTATCTGTGTGGGGGGGCCGCTGGGGATGGGAGGGGTCTGCATACACTTGGTGGAGGGCAGCGTGCCTTGGGAATGCTGTTGGGTAGAGGCAGACAAGCATCCTGAAGGTCAGGCTAGAGGCTTTTGAGTGGCGGTGGGCTTCGGAAGGGGGTGAAAAATCTATGTTTCAGACTTGAGGGGGTGGGTGGTAGGGGCAGCCAGATTTCCCCAGGAGGCCCCAGTCTGAGTTTGGTGCTGGGTGCAGGTGGGATCGGGTTGGCAGACCCCACAGTTTCAAGCGGAACCTGGGGCTACTGTTCCCCACTGACCTTGGGGAGGGCAAGCAGAGAGGCTGGTCTGGACACAAGCCGAAATCTGAAAGCACCAATGAAGAGACAGACTACACTGGGCAGGCCCTGGGCCAATGCTTCCAACCCATCCATCAACAAGTGTTTGTGGGGTGATTGATGCGGGAGAGCCCTGGTCCCTGCCCTCCCCCGCCATGGGCCTTTCATTTGTGGTCACCTGTCTGGCCTATTTGCCCCTGTGAATAATGAAGGGGGCTGCCCTGGGGGAGCCCCTAGAAGGACCTCATCCTGTATTCTAAGAACTAATCAGGCCACAGGGCCCCATTAAGGTCCCGTTTTGTATAAGGTTCTAGCTGGCAGGGGGTTGATTGGAGAACACTTCAGAACGCACCCCTTTCTCCTGTGGCCACTCTCTCTGCCATGCTCCTACTTTGCGACCCTCCCTCAATTTGTGTTGAATAAACAAACAAGCAAAACGGGTGTTTATAGAGCTGTCTATGCAGCCACAAGCGTAGGAAAGACAGGAGCGAAGGCCCGGAGCTGGCTTTGTTCCTGGGGATGTGGCTTCAGGGTATGTCCTAGGCCTCTGGCCTCCATGGAGGAAGATTTCGTTGACCAAGGCCTGGCACTGGGTAAGCAGAGGACACATTGGGCCGGCTTCTGGAGGGTAGAACTAAGGGGTGCCAAGCGTAGAAGACGAGATCAGTGCTGTGGCAGGAAGGCCTTCTCTGAGAGCCACCGGACATGGAACGGACACCTGGGTGACAGTAGTTTTCTTGTCGGGGAAGTATGGGGACAGAGGCCCCGTGCCCCAGGCAGGCGCCGCGTGAAGGGCTTTCTGTCCTGCAGGGCTAGAGGCGTGGAAGCCTCACCAGCTCTGCACAGAGGGATCCGAGTCCAGGGCCTGAATGACTGAGCCTAGCAGTCCAGCTGCTTGGCAACACGCAGGCTGGCAATTCCTCAGCAGCGACATGTTTGCACTGAGCCCTGGATGCCATCAGCGGCACATGGTGACAGCCACCCCCACAGTGACACACAGAGAAGGAGTGACACACAGAGAAGGAGTGACACACAGCTGGGAAGGCATAGAGGCTTCCCATGACACCTGCCAGAGAGCTGGGGTAAAACATGCAGCAGTGGCAAGACAAACGGACATTGGGACCTGCTGGGGACTCAGAGGCTTGCCTATGGAAGTCCAGGTGTGTGTGGGACTGAATGGAGACCGTGCCTGTCCCGCGAGAGACCAGGGTGAGGGCTGGTAACGTTTTCGTAAAGGGCCAGATCATCAGTAGGGTGGGTTTCGTGAGCCGTGCATTGCCGCAGCTCCTCGGTTCTGCTGTTGTCGCGTAAAGGCAACCACAGACGATACGGAAACAGGCGGGCACGGCGCGCTCCGACACGCTTTACCAATGCTGGGATTTGAATCTTCAGTCTTCGTGTGTCACGAACCAGGAGTCTTTTCATTTTTTTCTGACCATTCGAAAATGTAAAGGCCGTTCTTGGCACACTGGCTGTACGAAAATAGGTGCCCGGCTGGATCTGATCTGCCGGGAGGGTTTGCCAAGCCCCGGGCTAGAAGGTGAGAGTAGAGAGGTGCTTTAAGAGGTTGCAGAAGGGAGGGCTGAGTGCTGGGAGCCCCAGCTGCTCCCGGGGGGCATTGGATGCTGCCTTCCACTCTGCCTAGAGGGCAGTGCCCCTCTGCATACTGTGTCCGTGCCAGGAGGCCCCCACCCCAGACAGGCCTGTGCTGTGCCCACGTGATAACTCTCCCATCCTAAGAACAGCTGGAGACCATATTCATGCTGGAAAATCAAATGACATCCCACCACTTGCTCTTATCAGATAGGTCCTGAGTCCCCTTACCCTCTTCGTGCAGGTCTGTGCCCACCAGGAGGGTGACCACAGGGAAACCCGGACACGCCCCTTGTTTCCAGAAGAGACGTGAAACGTACATGCGCAGGAAACCCCGGGCACGGGGGGGCAGACAGCTCATCAGGGCTGGCGGTTCGCAGAAGGGGTTGAGTCAGATGCAAGGTGGGCTTCCTGGAGGTGGTGGAAGGAGGTTGGATTGACCTTGAGAAATACCTAGACCCTCTCATCCCAGCTCCATGCATTGCATTAACTGTTCTCACCATCCCCCCTCTGACACATGGTTGGCTGAGAAAAAGCCGTCCAGCTGCTTGGCTTCGAATTTAAGGCTGTACAGTAAGCCCGGTCCTGCCTTCGGTTTCTCCTATCCCTCCTGTCCCCTCTGGTCATTTCCTTCCTACCTTTCCCTGGAGGTGGGTCAGGGAGACTGTGCTCTCCCATTTCCCTCAGTCTCTGGATTCTGTCCCCATCTTTCTGTTCCAGCCTCTCTTCCCCACTCAGGCCCCATCCGTGTCCTGAATCCGACCTCAGCGTGGATTTCTGCCTGCACTGTACCCTTCCACTGAGCGCCGGTGGCCTCCTCGGTGATAGGCCCTGAACGGGAAGCTTCTCACTTCAGCCCCCTCCGTGTAAAACTCTCCCTGCTCCCAGCCCTGCCTCATGTAACTAGGCTGCCGTGTCCCTGGCTCGCAGCCTTCTTGTTTGGCTGCACCTCCTGATATCTTCTTGTGCCCCATCCACACCCCTAAGTCATCTTTCCAAACCCAACCACCAGGCCCTCTTCAGAGGTGTCTGGGACCCCACCATGTGCCCTGCCTGTGCCAGGTGCTGGGGCCTCAGAGCCGGCCCTGCCTTCCAGGGGCTCGCACCCATTCAGAAGGGAGGATGGTTAACCGGGGTCAGCGCGGGGTGGGGGTGAGGGGTGCTCCCAGGCTGCCCCTCCCTGAGCCATGCCTGCCTGGGGTTGGGGGGTGGGCTCAGTGAGCACCAAGGAGCAAGTGTCTGCTCCCGGCTTTCTGCTTCCCGCCCGCTCTGCCCTGTCCCTCCACACCTCTCACTGCCTCCCATCACTTCCCTTCCTGCTCTCCTCTTCCCTCCTTGACCTTCTGCTTCCTCCTTCCCCTTCTCCCCCCCCCCCCCCCCCCCCCCCCCCCCCCCCCCCCCCCCCCCCCCCCCCCCCCCCCCCCCCCCCCCCCCCCCCCCCCCCCCACCCCCTTGCTGGGTCCAGGAGCCCTCCCTGGCCAAGAACTCCCAGGACCCCTGCAGGGCAGGAGATGTGACCCATGCGAAGGGCTCCGCAGCGTGACCCTGGGGACAGCTCCTGGTGTCTCAGGACTCGCACCCTCACCACTGAGGCTGGACAGCACGGCCGGTGTGCACCCGTGTGCTCTGCCTGGCCCTTCCCCACTCTGAGCCCGGGTTCCCCACACGTAAAACACCGGCCTTGGGTGAGATTGTCGCTGGGGCCCCTTCCCGGGACCCGGTTTCTGTCGCCTGCTGCACACAGGACCCCAGGAGCCATGCTCTAAAAGGGGGAGATTTGAACCCCAAAGAGGATCAATTCCGGGATTCTCAGGACACCCCTCACCCCAGTGCTGGGCCCTGCCCTTTCTCAGCGCTGACCTGACTGAGGAGTAAGGTGACCAGATTTTAACATTGGTAAAGCGGGACACCATTGACTGGGGGGGAGGGGGTTCTTGATTAAAAATTGGGTCTATCTCCCGCCGTTCCCTAGCTTGTCGTGCATTCTTTCTAAAAATCGGGACTTCTTTAAAATGCCGCGGGACGCAGGACAAATTGTTAAAAATCGGGACTGTCCCGCCAAAAGCGGGATGTCTGGTCACCTTAAGGAAAGGGGCCTGGGGGTGCGCTCTTCCTTCTCAGAGGCTAGTGCCGCTCCCACCCTCTGAGAGGTGAGCTGGGGGTGGGGTTTCTCTCAGCCTGCACTGCCTGGCTCCCTGCACCAGGAGGAGAGGAGGAATGGGTGGGGTGGAGGCCGCTGCTGAGGTTCTCTCCATAAAGGGAGCACGGGGCGAGCAAGGGAGGCCAGTGAGCCACGTCTCCCGGGTCAGCGGCCTGGATCAGCCGCTGGAGAGGGAAGAGCGCCCCATGCCAGGGTCTGAGCCATCTCCGCCGGGGAGCTGCAGGGTGCAGGGCAGTGGTGGTGGGCGGCTGGAGCGTCTCCGGGTGCCCTTCTACTCCACGCGGGACGTCGGAGCCCGGTGAGTCACCCCTGGCTCCCGCGTGCTGACTGATGACACCCTCTTCCTGTGGCTCATCGGAAACACGGCTGCTCTGCTTGGGTCCTGCTCCCCGTGGGTCACCGGGCAGAAGGGGCCTGAGGACTCCCCTGCTGGGTCTGGAAGCGGGAACAGACTCCCCTGTACCCAGGTATCTGCCACACATGCTTTCCTGCCAGGCAGGGGTCCAGCGCTCTCCACGGTGTGACCTCGGGAGGTGTCTCCCCCAAGGGAGGTGGCCTTTCAAGTCCATTTCAGGTCTGAGATGCTGTGTTTAGAAGGAGGGTACTTCAATATAGAAATATGGGTGGCAGGGTGGGTGTGGGGTGAAGGCCTGTGCTGTCCCCAAGGGTATGAGAGGGATCACTAGTGGGGTCCCAGTGGGTTCTGAGCTGATCTTCCTTTCACCAAGAACAGAGGCTGGATTGCACAAGCTTTGGAGCCAGGTGGCTTGGGTTCACTTCCTCCCAGCTCTACCTTGTATTTGCTGTGTGGTGCTAGGGAAGTTGCTCAGCCTCTCTGTGCCTCAGTCACCTCAGCCATAGAATGAGGAGAACTCTAGTAACTACTTCATGGATTTGGGCAGGTGAAATGAGTTAATGCATATTTATTGCTTGGAAGAGTGCCTGCCACAGACTGAGTATTCACTGAGTGTTAACCGTTAGCAAGGAAAGGTACAGCTGGCCTGTTATTCTCATTTTGAATGAGACACGGGGCGATGGGGGTAGAGGTGACAGCAAGACGGTGCAAAAACCTGAACACAAATGGTAAGATAATAGTAACAGTTAACACACGTATAGGCCTCAGGGGGAGCCAGGCTATGCGATATACTCCATAGTTCACTTATATAAACTTGGTATGTCTGTGAGAGAGGTCCATCCTACTATTATTCCCATTGTGCAGGTAACCAAATTGGAGCATGGAAGAGCCAAGTGGCGTGCTTGCGGCCCGAAGGCTTACAAACTCTAGCAAAACGGCCCCAAGTCTGCCGCAGTAAATGTCAGAAGACGACGTTTAGTTGTCCTCAGATTAGCAGCAGAAGCCATTTGCCCAGCACAGCCTGGATCCGAGAGAGAGAGCCCGGGAGTATTGGTGAACAGGTTATCTGGAGCCGCTCCTGTGACGGGGTCAAAAGAGCCCGGTGCCCGCCCTCAGGGAGGGGACTGTGTAGCAGTGGCCGGGCCCTGTCCTGGAAGACCCTGGCAGCTTGGGGACATCCACACGAGGGAGGAGGCGGATGGGGAGCAGCAGCTGACAGGGCTGTGGGTGCAGACCCCGGGCATGCGTCTCAGGGGGCAGAGGGGCCATGCCCGTGGCCCAGGGGAGTACAAGGTTTGGAGCAGGTGGCCCGAGACTATGAACTCTGAGTGCTGTCCAGAGGGGTGCCAGGAGGGCCTGGGAGGGTCCCCATCCCGGAGGCGGGGTGGGAGATGGACCCTGAGGTCCCCAGCGGAGGTGGGGGAGTTGGAAGGTCAGGGCCTGGGGTCTGCCAGTGTGTCGGTCATGTTGGGCATGGGGTGGGCTGCAGTGGGGGGGAGGGTGAATGATGAGGACAACAGCCAGCAAGGGGAATGGATCTGAAAAGCTTTCAGCACAAGGAAAGGAACTTGTAGCTCTGTGGAGACAGATGTTATCCAGACTAATACGTACCAGTACAAATATTGAATCGTTCTGTTGTGCGCTTGAAACGAATATAATGTTGCTTATCAATGAGATCTCAACAAAGAGAGAGAGAGCGTGTGTGTAACGGGACGAAGAAATCCAAGTCTTGCTCCAATGGAGGCTCATATGGGGAGCACCCCAACCCCTCCACCCTGAGCCCCTGGGCTGGGCCCGTACCTCTCTCCTGGCTCACCGCATTGCCTAAACAGCCTGGTGACAAAGCCGAGAGCTGGGCGGTGGCCAGGTGGAGGCCTCTGCCCCAGTGTGTCCTCAGCCTTCCAGAGCGGGTGAGCATGCGGCTAGTCTGGCCTCCCGTGTGAACGTGTGTGCGCATGTGCGTATGTCTGTGTGTGTACCTGTGCCTGCATCTGATTTCAAGTAGATCTAATGGCCAAGTAGATCTGAGTGCTTTTGCACAATGAGTGCGTGTAGCTGTGTGTGTTATTATATAAACTATCAATATTCTGATAGACATACCTGAATATATAAATTGCAGCGTGATCGCGTCACAGGCATCTGTTTGCTCTCCTGTGAGTGTGCTTCTGCATGAAGGGGGAGGGGCGGGAGAGAGACAGAGAAAGAATGAATCAGAAATCAGCCAGCCCTTAAACTCCTCTGTTTTCCCAACGCCACCCCCTTGCCCTCTATAGCAACCGGAGCTGTGGAAGCCATCCTGCCCTGGGCCTAAGAAAGCGCTCTTGGTTCTAGCAAAGATGAAGCAGGTTTTATGATTCCACTCTGCCTGAGAGGTACCTGGAGTCTTTAAACAACACCGATGCCCGGGCCTCAGCCACGAGAGGCCGGCGCCCTCGGGCAGGGGTGTTTCTAAATCCTCCTGGCAGTTCTGATGGGCAGCCCAGATGAGCGCTGGGCTAATAGGGCAGAACTCAGGGTTAGGGCGAGGAGGCCGCGGGTCTCCATTTGAGGGAGTCCAGTCTTGAAGGCGGGGGGTCATGCGGTGTCGCTGAGAGCAGGGAGCTCTGATTTTAGCTGGGCCCCCTTCTCCTCCAGGAAGCTTGCTTGCCCTGCCCCCCAGGGCAGAGGTCCCCCCAGGAGACAGAAGCAGTGGCTGGCTGCCGTGTCTGGTGGCGTCTTGCTGGGTGTATGAGGGAGGTGGCCCTCAGGAAGGAGCACCGTGCGTCCACCTGGTGACATACGCCGTGTGCCCATGTCCCTCCTCTGACCCTTGTGTGGTGAATCTGGCTGGTGTGGCTGCGGGGCCGTCCAAGGAGGGAGATGGGAGGAGGAGTCACCTTCCTCTCCCCTACGGAAGCGAAGGGTCTAGATTGTGCCCCAGAACCCAGGCCCAGGCTGCAGGCTGCCGCTGCTGGCACCTTTGCCGGAGGGGCTGACGGAGGTGCTCATGGCCCCCGGCTTTGTGTTGACGTTGTCCCATGTGCGGGGAGCATCAGCTCGTAGCTCAGGGCCTTCTGCAGGTGGAGAGCCATGGCCTCCAGTCTCTGCTGAGGGGTGGGCCAGGCCCTCCTTCGTTCCAGCCAGGCAGGTCAGACAGGACCTTGGGCTCCCCAGGGAAAACGGAGGGGACTGAGCCCTCAGAGGCCACCAGCGCGAGGTCATACCACAGGCCGCTTGTGGCCTCCAAGCGTATGGAAGACCCTGGGAGGAGGTGCAGAGACTAAGGCCTGAGAGTCCGGCACAGGGTGCCCAGGGGTGCTGGGGCCTGTGCCTCCCACCTGCACAGTCCCCTGAATCACAGGGGAGAGGCTGGACCCGCATCCCCTTGGCTGCCTGGGCTGCTCTGAGCACCTCTGGGAGCTTCCTGAGGCCTCTCTCAGCATCTCTGAGTGCGTCCTGAGCAGGCTGACTGGCAGGTGGGTAAGGCTGCCATCGAGCCTTGCTGTGGCGGGTGTTCTCTCGTCTTGGTGGGTGCTTGCTTGTCACTCAGTCGAGATTAGAGAGGCCCAGTGCAGCTTGGAGAGGCAGGGAGGCGTGGGTGGAGAGAGGGCAATGGTAGCTCTGCTCACTGGAGGGCAGTGTGCAAGGACCGATGGGCAGGATGCACCCCCCTGGGTGCCCTGCCACGGGCCTACTCAATCTTTTGAATAACGTAATAGTCATGAAAATAAATTTAAAATTACGGTGTCGTGTTCCTTTGTACAGCTGTGCTGGGGCCTATTAATAGTGACTGCTGGATGCACGCTTTGTTTGCCCCATTTTTTTTGTTTTTTTTTTGCTGTTGCTGCCATTTTAAATGATGCTGCAGGAAATATCCTTCCTTATGCTTCTTTTTGTGCAAGAGCACATATTTCTCCAGGATAGAGACCCAGATGCAGAACAGTGTGATTGAAGGGACTATGCCTTAGTGATCAGTTTTAGATGCAGCTCAGACTCTTCCCCTGGGACTGTGATCCCTCCACTCGGCTCCCACACTCTGCTGGCACCACGGTGACCCGTCCTCCAGGACATCACCACTGGGAGCTCTTGTCGCCCTGAGCACACGCTTCAGCAGCCACTCTGTCCATCGCGGGGCTGAAGGTTTTGTCCTGGCAGCCCAGTGGGCTGAGGCAGGATGCAAGGGGGCCATGTGTGGTAGGCGACCCGGCTGGGCAGCTGGAACCAAGTCGCTAGTGTCTCTGAGTGAACAAGGGAGAAGCGTGCTTCTTTCTCACGTAGCGGCCCAGAGCTGCTGTGGCGGCCTGGCTCCATGGGCTCACTCCCTCATCCCAGTTCCATTTTTCTTTTTTGTAAGATACTTTCATTGTTTTTTGACAGAGAGACAGACAGAGAGAGAAGGGGGAGGGCCCAGAGCAGTCTCCATAGTTGACAGCATCAGTTTTCCATATAGTTTCACTCCACAGGCGGGCACAGGGCTACACAGGGCAGGAACTGGGCCGGGAGCCTCCCACATAGACCCCGGCAAGAACTGCACTGGGGGCACACCCCAGCTCAGCATGTGGGTCCACATGGGCTGGGGCCAGGATTTGATTCTCAGACTCCGGGGCTGCAAAGTGAGCGCTTAACCCGCTGAGCCATCCCGGCTTCCCCCCGGTTCCTTTTGGGGTGTTGCTTCCCACCCCTCAGGTGTTCTTGCTGCACTGTCTGAGCTAGGTGGGGTCCGGCCTTTGGGAAGGCCGCAGGAGCAGAAGTAGAGGGGTGCAACGCCTTGTGGGAAAGGGGTGTGGAAGTGGCTCAGGTCTCTGCCAACCTCATTCCACGCCAGGTGGGAACGTCATCAGATGCCCTCACCTGAGAGCAAGAGTGGCTGAGAAAGGCCCTCTCCAGGTGGGCACCCATGTGCCAGCTAAAACATTGTCACGTGGAGAGAGCTTTGGGAGACAGTTGTCAACTGCTGGGGAGAAAGCCATCCAGACCTTCCCAGCAGTCCGACGGGGGCCTGAGCCGCGTGCTCCCCACTGGATCCCCTGTGCTGAGCACCGAGTGGCTGCTCAGCAGGTGTTCGTGGGACAGCAGAATCAAGAGCAGCAGGGACCACGGCCCCTTGGAGGCTGAGAGCCTTGCTGCAGGTGAAGGAGGGATCAGGAGGAGGGGCAGGCTGTCCCTGGACCCCTGGCACTCATGCCCTTCCTGCCTCTCTGGCCTGTAGACACCGTGGGGCCCACCAGCGGCTGCTCCGCGTGGGAAGTGAGCAGTGTTGGCCCGAGCCTGCTTCCAGGCCAAGAAGCATCATGGCGAGCGTCCGGCAGGCCTCCCTGGCCATTCTCCTCCTCCTGCCTATGGTAAGGACCCAGGACCCGCCCCTGCACGGCAAGCTAGAGCCCCAGCCCAGAGAACCTGTGTCGTTTGTGTGCCCTCAGCCGAGCTCAGTGCCCTGCTTGGCCTTTCTGCCTGCACCTTCGTGTGAATGAGAAAGGGCGTCCCTCCCTCCAGACCCTCCGCTGATCTGACCAGAAATTGTTGCACAGCTTACAAATCTATGATGATAGCGACACATGTGGCAGTCTTTAGAGGTGCATAATAAACAGCCTGCTCAACTGTATGTAGGGATCAGGGCCGCAATCCCCAGCCCACAAGGGTTTGCCAAGTTAGAGCTCAGAAGCTGACGCTCCGCTCATGACTCTCCCCGAGGAAGCGGGTGGGGAGGCCCCTGCCCTTCAAGCTGGGAATTCAGACGAGCAGTGGACACAGCTGTCCTCAGAACCCTGGATGTGAGGCTTGCCTCTGCCCTGCTTCACTGGGTGACCCTTGGGAGCCGCCTGCATGTTGGTGAGCACTCAGGGCTAGCCCGAACCCCCAACACTGCCCTTGGCAGCCCCAATGCCTTCCTCCTGCCTCGACTCGCCAACATCCCCTTATGGAACCATCCCTGCCCCGGAGTTTTGAGTCAGTGACAGCATTGGGGCACAGCTGTCATGATAACGCCTCATGAACTTTGAAGTTATTTGCTCCTGTGTCTGAATCCAGTATCTGCCACTCACCTGCTATGGGAGCTTGGGCAGGAGCTTCTCAGCTGCTCTGAGCCTCACTCTCCTCTTTTGTAGGATGGGTCAAGAGTAAGTGAGAGTGGCTCGTGGGCCCATTGAATGCTACCCTTGCTTCTTCATCTTCAGCACCTCCTTCCTGAGCCCCCAGAGGAGAGAGAGGAGGAGCTCTCTCAGCCCCTCTTCTGTCCTACCTCCTGCTTGCTCCCCTAAAGTGCAGTAGTAGCCTTGTGATCGCTGGAGCCAGACTGACTGGGTTTGGACTTTGATTGTACAATCTACTCAGCTGTGTGACTTTGAGCAAGTTACTTAACATCTCTGTGTTTAAGTTTCACATCTGTAAAATGAGAAATGGTGAAAATAGTACTTAACTTTGTAGTACTATTGAGATACACACACATATACCTGCACAGAGTAACGCGTGCACACAGTAAAGTACTATATATGTGCTTGCTGCTAGTATTTTAAGACGTGGACACTGAGACCCAGGGAGGGGTGGGATCCTTCAAGGCCACACATTGAGTTGAAGAAGAAGAGCCCTTGTGGTATCTAAGACAAAGTGCATGTGCACCCTGCTGGCCTGAAGCCTCTCTGTCACATCCTCTTCCTGCTTCTTCCCCCCACCCCCACTCCCCACCTGCGGGGTTTAGGGAGCAGCGCTTGTGGCTGAACCTCCCGCCCCTTCTCACCATCGTCCCACGTGTCCCCGCAGACCACTGCCATACACTCCGACTGCATCTTCAAGAAGGAGCAAGCCACGTGTCTGGAGAAGATCCAGAGAGCGAACGAGCTGATGGGTTTGAATGACTCCTCCCCAGGTGAGCAGGGTGACCCCAGCACATGCAGCCCAGCCTTTAGAACTGGTGTCCCACCTGCAGCCACCTGGCAGAGAGCAGTGGAGGGTCCCGGGGTCCTTCAGAAAGGGGAGGTGGAGTCCTGGGTCTGCTCTGGGCGGTGACACTGGGTTGCTTTCCTGGGGGACGGCCTGCCCTGCAGGGCTCCCTCTGGAAGCGGCTGCTCCGTGTGGCTGGAGGTGGCCACCATCCATCCCACGGGGGCTGGCATGGAGCTGGTGTCGAGCTGGCCAGCGGCTGTCAGAGGGCTCGTTAGCAGGCAGCCGGGGCCGGGTGGCAGCAGGGACACAGCTGTTGCCGGTGCCCGAGCTGGAGAGCACCTGGTCAACGCCAGGCAGGAGGTGCGGGGTCCTCTCCCACCTCCTCTGCTTACTCCATCAGGAGCCAGACCACGGGGTGGCAGAGGGGACCCCCGACTTCCCCAGGGGCCGCCGTTAGCCTGGGGATGAGGCTGCCCCCTGACGCTGGAGGAGCCAGCACTGCAGGACATGTAGCAGCCTTAGCTCTCCCCGCTAGATGCCCATGACACCCCTGATCCCAGCGACACCCCAGAATGCCTCGCGCCATTTCCAAATGTCCCAAGGGCGTGGCATGGCCTCTTGTGTAACTCGCTCCTCCTAACTCCCCCGTGTGCAGATGGGACCACCGAGGCCCCTGGGGAAAGATGACCTTGGCTTCCTGACTCCTGCGGGGACAGGGAGAGGGTCTGGTGGGAAGTTGGGGACTTGGGGTTGGGGGCATCACTGGAGGCCCTCTCAGCGTCACGGATGCCTCAGTAGCAAGAAGGATCCACTTGTCCCTCTAGACTCTCTCGGTATACAGGGAGCTCCTCTGAGTACCATCTGCTTAAATACTTGATTAATCTGCAGCCCAGTTATGTGTAACGGTCCCTCCGGGCCGAGCTCCCCGGCCAGTCAGTGAACATTAACTGGTAATGGAGCCGCTCCCAGCCAGGCGTGGCTTTTCCTCCAGCCGGGCTCAGCTCAGCCCGAACAGAGGCTGCAAGTGGATTCTAGATCCCACCAGCCAGGGAAACTGAGGCTGGAGGCCCAGGTGGGCGCCCAATGGCTGGAGACCAAGTCAGTAATACCCGGTGCAAGGTTCTTGTTGAAGGGAAGGCGCTGTGGAGCCCCAAGGGGTCCTGCCTCCCAGCTCTGGGCCGTTGTTCCTGAATCACAGGTCTCAGATGTATTTGGGGCTGGGCAGTAAGTGGGGTTCATTGCATGGCTGTTTAAGGAGCCCTGGGCTGGAAAAGGACACGAAGGTTTGTGTCCACGGGGTGTCCTGTCAGACATGTGCGGAGACAGCTGTGAGGATGGACACCCTGCTAGGAGCGGGCAGGTCAGTGCTGGGAAGGGGGTCTCAGCCCCAGGCGTGCTCAGCAGAGGAAGGAAGGAGTTCTGGAAGGATTCATGGAGAAGTCGGTATTTAAACTAGATCCTAGGTTCTCAAACCTGTTGGCTGTACACCAGAATCACCAGGAAAGTGTACTCAAGCCGCAGTCCAAACCGAAGCAATCAGACCCGAGTCTATCAGAGTCGCGATGACTGTTAAAGGCTTCCCGGGCGATTCTGACATGATGACGTTGGGCTGAGAGCCCCTGAGCTAAGCCCTCGGGGTGAGCGAGCACCTGACGGCAGGTGAGAGGGGAGGGATGGAGGGATGGATGGATGGGGAGGATATTACAGGCTGAGGGAACCACAGCAGCAAGAGGTGGGGGAGGGGAGTGAGCAAGCCCTGGATCTGTAGCCCTGAGCTGGAGTGGAGTGGGTGGCGTGGGCCGGATAGTGGGTGTCACTGAGAGCTCCAGGTTCATCTCCACTGGAGTTGAAGGTGTGTGTGTGTGGGGGCAACACGGGGTGGTTTCCACTGGGCTAGCATCCCCTCCCCCAGTGTCCCCCAGGACCCTGCCTGGGCCCCTGTCGCCCATCCCCAGGCACCCTGTGAGTCAGGGCCAACCACAGGTCTTCCCCCCAAAACCTGAACTTGAGTGAGGGACCCCAAGCCTGTGGAGGAAATTCACTCACCCAGACACCTCTTCCTCCCCACTCACGCATTCACTCATTTATTCCTCACCTTTACACGCACTGGTTCAGCTCACGCGACAAGCTGGAATCTGAGGTGTGTGACCTGGGTGAAGTGAGGTCAAGGCCAGGGGCAGGGGGTACTGACGGCCCTGATGGCAGCTCAGAGACGTCATGCCAGTGGGGAGCGGTGGAGCTGGTGCTGTGGGAGTTCCGTGGAGGGAGGAAGCCCCTCCCAGGGGGCAGGGTGAGTGTGGGTAGTGAGATCAGGGAGGGCTCCAAGGAGGAAGCGGCATTCACGCTCGGCATGGAAGATGGCACGATGTGAAGGTGTCTTCTGGAGGTGAGAGAATAGCCTTCCTCTAACCGTGGGTGCCCAGAGGAGAGAGGAGGCGGCACCTTCTACCCGAAGCGAGCGTCCCCGCCTCGCTGCTTTGAGTCACAGGCTGTGGTTCTATGGGAAAGAGCTGAGACCTAATTAAACAGACTCAAAAGGCGGAAGAGCAGAGGCGAGTGTGGGCCCAGTGCGGCCACCATCTCCACGGGGCCTTCCTGCTCTGTGCCCCAGAACCTCCGCTGTTAGAATGAGGGGGTGGAATAGGTCACGTTCATTGCCAGGACCTACACAGATGTGCCGTGTGCCAGAATCCTAGGGGGCAGGCTCTATTCTCCTCCCCGTTTTACAGGTGAGGAGACTGAGGCTCGGGGGGTTACGCACCTTGCTTGAAGACTGCAGTAAGGGGCAGAGGTAGAGCTTGTATTTGGGCTGTCTTTGCCTGCAACTGCTGGGATTCACTATCTCACGCGAGACACTCAGGTGCGATGTGGAGCAGTCTGGGAAGGCTTTCTGGAAGAGGAGAGGAGAGGTTGGGGACCAGAACCAGGCTTCGGAGATCCAGGCAGGTGGAGAGGCACAGACAGGTGGGGGATGACCTGATAATGGTAGAACGGGCACAGTGAGTATGGTGGGCAGGAATTGTAACAGCTAGCACTTAAATGCCTGGGCCAGGTTCTCAGCCTTTACACGCACACACAATGGCACAGGGCGGCTCATTGAAACCTCACCAGCCTAGGGGCTGGACAAGAGTTTCCCCTGCCCTTTTGTGGATAAGACTGTGGCAACTCACTGAGGTTAGGTTACTGGCCTGTTACCTAGTAAGGCACCCAGCCAGGGCGCGCATTTGGTGGCTCCGTTCTGCTCTTAACCACAGCACCTTTGGGCTCAGAAGAGAGGTGTGGAGACACCCCCATTCCCCACCCCCAGCTTCCCCTGCGCATCAAAAGGTCACACGGCAGAGGAAGTCGAAATGAGGCCGAAGAGAGGAGGAGTTGGGAGAGGAGGGCCCTCAACGTGCCCCCAGAGGCTTGCACTTGGCCTGGCTATGCAAATAACGAGAAGTGTTTCTGTTTCTAAGGGCCAGGAGGGCGGGAGGCCTCAGCCTCTAGTGACCTGCTTGGCTGGGTCACCCAGGCCTCAGCTCCAGCACAGCGGGAGGAGAGGGGCAGGCGGAGGGGCGGCCATGGGGCGGCCAGCCCCGCTCACTTCAGGCTGGTGCTCTGTGGGGCTTTGCCCTGCAAGCTGAGGTTGCAGGAGCACCTTCTCAAGGGGACCTCAGAGCAGGTGGCCTCTGGTCACCCTCCCAGCGCTGAAGTTCTGGGAGACTGTTGAATGTGCCATCAGCTGCCAGGTGAGGGTTTGCTAGAACCCGAGAGAAGCCTCAGGCCGGGTCCTTGGGACATCCTTGAACTCAGATGAAACGTGTCCTGACTGCAGCCGCCGTTCATCTTTGTGCTGCGGAGTGCGTTATAGCTCCTGGGGGCGTTTCAGACAACCTCCCCAGACTAATGAGATCAGCACTGTTCAGGGTATGTGTTAGGAGCCTCCAGCTGATTCTAAAGTGTATCTGAGTTTGAAGACCACTGGTCTGGCTAGAGCGGAGCCTCCCCTGGGGTGCTCATGCCGTCTCGGCTGGGAGCCGAGAGTCAAATCTGAGTGTAACGAAGAATCAGCCGTTGTGCGTTATGTTATTAACCTGTGCTTGAGGTGAATGGAGACAGGCCAGCCCTGCTGCAGCACCCGTTCTCGACACCCCCACCCCTCTGTCCCCATGCACACACTATGCACAGAACGCCAGCCATAGGTCAGCCGAGGTCCCTGAGGCACACTTGAAAATGGAAAAAGGAAATGTGTTCCAGTGAGTGTGAGTGTGAGCTCGCAGCAATGCGTTCATATTGTTTTGTGTATGTGTATGTGTTTTTATGTGTCTGCCATGATCCTGTAAGTCCGGGAAGGTGGAGGCATTGGAACGAGGTCACTGAAGGGAGCAGAAAGTGCAGGTGAGGTCATAGGGAGTGGGACAAGCTTCCTGACGGGGCAGGTTTGTCTGTGGCATCCCTGGCACACCTTAGGGATGTTTGTTGGGACTGTTATTGAGGAGAAATATACCTAGTGGTTTTGCCTCTCATTTCAAACTCCAGACAACACTGAGTCCGGCTCTGTCACGTGACAGGTGCAGGAGCTGAGGCCAGAGGTGGCTGTTACTGGCCAAGTCACACATGGACCCAGGTCTACTACCCCAGTAGGAGGCGCTCTTTGAGCACAAGCGCTCTTGTGCCAGGGAGAAGGAAACAGGACCCATGTCTTCACTCCTGAGGGTCCCCGGGCTCCCGTGGGTCACAGGAGCTGCTTCCTGGGCTGGCTGCTTCCTCTGTCTGCGCAGCCCAGGTGGCCTGCCTGCCCAGAGTGCGTCCTGCCCGCCTCTCCTCCCTGCAGGGCTGCGGGCTTCCAGCAGCCTGGTCTTCCCTGTGGTTAGGAAGGGCTGCTCAGCTGTGCTTCTTCTTGTGGAGAAGGTGGAAGAGGGAGGGAGGCCTGCAGCAGCCTGGGCAGGGGCAGAAGCGAGGAGCCTTGTAAGGCAGATGAGCAAGCCTGCTCATGGCTATTCTGGCCCAGCCTCTGAGGGCTGTCCAGCCTCACCAGGGATGAAGAGGCCTGGAAGAGGGGGACCACCGCAGGGCTGGACTCGGGCTCCCCATTTTTGGAACAGGATCCACTTCTTGTCTGCATCTCGTGGGGTGTGCGGGGACCCTCCCTCTGAAGAGCTCATTCCTCAAATCTGAGTTGAGTTTGCATCAGAACCTTCTGGAAGGCATCTTAGAACACAAATTGCTGGCCCAGTCCTCGGTGTGTCTGACTCACTGGGTCTAGATGGGGCCTGGGCCTCTGCATTTCTGGCAAATTCCTAGTGGTGTTCCTGGTCTAGGGTCCACACTTTGAGAGCCACTGGCCTCTGAGGGGAGGGCTGCATCTTTAGCCCTCCTCCCGCCTCCCTCACAGCATGTCCTCGTTCCACAGATCAGAAACAGTGGCTGCAGAAAATGGAGTTTTACCCTTGAATTGTATGCTGAAATGAGGGGCTTGTCCTAACACCACCCAAGCCTCGTTGGCAGCTTCTCAAAGGGAGAGCTGCACCTTTGTCTGAGTCCCTTTGCTGCCCCTGGTCTCGTGGGTTTTCAACACTGTGCAGATGGAACTGGGCAGAATCATCACTATGACAACCTGAGCTTAGCTCCTTATTTTGTTCAGTCAGGACTACGGGCTCTTGCATTCTCTCTGTTCAGCCTCCCAAGTGGTCTTTTCCCCTCCTGTTTTACAAGGTGCTGCCTCTCCTCGGCTGCTTGGTGTAGAGTGTCCATCCTCAGAACCTGTCAGTCCTGCTTCCTGCTTCTCACCCTCAGATCTGCCTCCTCCACTGAGCCCCCTGCCTCCTTCCTTCACCTATAGGACCCTTATGATTATCCTGGATCTACTCGAATAATCCGGGATACTCTCCCCATCTGGAGACCCTTAACTTAATTCCACCTGCCAAGTCTCTGTCTCCTCTGGGTCAGGCCGGAAAACCCTAACTGCAGGAGAAATATGAATGGGGCCTTCTGGGAGACTCTGAGGAGGTGACCCGAGTCTCCTGTGACCCCAGTAGGACAGGGGGCTTTGAGCTCCTGACGGGGTCAGGGACATTGTCCCCACAAGGAAAACTGGTTCTGTAGTCACACTTCTGACACCAAATGTGTGGGCCACACCAATCAATTCTCCGGTTGTCTGCCAACACCAACCTGATGTCCCTACAAATGCACTCAGTTCTGACACAAACTACCTGGAGGTCTCACAGACCCCCCCTCCCCCCCAGGTGTAGGGCTCAACCTCCCATGATCGCCCCTTCCCAACTTCAGATGCCAACTGAAGTTTACCCATACTTCTGTCTGAGTTGGCTACAAATAGGAGGTTTTCGTGACCTCCTGTTTGGGTTCAACAATGTGCTATCATGACTCACAGAACTCAGGGAAATGCATGCAACAGTTTACTATATAAAGGAAGTTCTAAAGGATATACTTTGCAGCCAGATGAAGTACACAGAGCGAGGTCCAGAAGGATCCCAAGTTCAAGAGCTCCTGCCTCCGTGGAGTTTGGGGTGGGCCACGCTCCCAGCATGTGGGTGTGTTCACCAGCCCAAAAGCTTTCTGAACCCTGTTGTTTAGAGTTGTGGAGATTCCACGATGTAGGCACGATTGATTAAATCATTGGCCATTGGTGATGAACTCAATCTGCAGTCCCTCTCCCCTCTCTGGAGGTTGAGGAGTGGGGTTAAAAGTTCCCAGACCCTCTAATCATGTGCTTGGTTCCTCTGGGGTCCTCCCGCATCCTTCGGTAGTCACTGGCAGGCAGGGCTGAGAGCGGCTTCTGAATAGCAAAGGGTGCTCTTCTCACGCCATCACTCAGGAAATTCCAAGGGTTTTAGGAGCCCTGTGTCAAGAACCTGGGACAAAGACCGAATGTATAATTCTTATTCTATGACATTGTCATAGTTCTCTAAACCCAGACACTGGGATTGAGCCCTGGAGCTACGGGTTCTAGTTCCAGGTTCCCACCTGCCCTGCCCCCAGGACCTCTAGTCTATGGAGGGGACCCAGGCTGGGACCCTAAGCCGGTACCAAGAAGGCTTTGAGAGTGCGGCTGGCCATGGGGTGGGGTGGGGGGACCTTGGCAGGTGACCTTTGGGAGAGGTTTGTCTCCGCAGTGTCCTAGCCATCCCACCGGGTACTGGAGGGCCTGAGTGAAGCGCTGCTCCCGATTTGAGCTCTAGTCCCTGAGAGCTGGGTGTACCCTCAGAGACACCCAGCCCCGGTGTGCACACAGGGAAACTGAGTCAGGGTGGAGGAGACTTGCCGGAGTCATGCAGTGAGCCCTTGGCAGAGGTAGACAAAACCCAAGTCTCGTGGCTGCTGTCTAGGGGCGGCGGGGCCACCTCTCTGTCTCTCTGCCCTCAAGCTTCTCAAATGTGTTTTCTCTACCTGATGGGCCCTGGCACTGGGTGGGGGCCCTGCAAAGAGTTAAGAAAGTGAATCCCCCACACCTCTGACCTCCAGCCTGAGCACCCCTTCTCCTCTCACGCCATCCCGCCCTTCAGCCTGCGTGACTGCTCACCTCCATCGAAAGTGCGCCAGGACCTCAGGAATGTTAGCTGGCAGCACCAGCGGGCAGTACCAGGCCTGACGTGCCATCTGGAGGGAACATCTGTTCATGGCACTCCTGGGACATGGGCCAGACACGGCCACCTTCCACAGCTGTTCCACTGTCAATACGGGTCATGACAGCCAAAGCTGTGCTGCTGGGTGACTTTCAGGGATGGGATGTCCTAGCCGGTCATGTGCAGGCTGCGGTCCTGCTGAGATAGGTGGACAGGCACTATCAATAGCTGGCCTGCTGCTGTGACACCTGGGACACGGCTGCCCTCACATGGCCCCCCGTGTCCTCACCTTCTTGGTTTGTTGTGCTCAGAGCTTTCTGTGCTGCTTCGGGCTTCCAAACCCGCTCGTTCCAGGAGCAGGACTCTATAGGCCCTGGTGACAGAGTGTGGATTACGTAACAGCCAGGTCTGGATTCTGAGAGACAGGCCAGGTCTGGTCCCAGCAGCACCCGAACGGCAGCCGAGGGCCCCAGCAGGAGGCTGTGAGCTTGTGGGGCGGCCCCCGGCCCCCTTCCCTGCTAGCGCGTCTGGGCTACGTGTCAGCAGCCCTCCACTGACCTCACCTCGCTCTGGTTAGTGTCCCTGCCCGGGCCTCTCTCAGGGGAGTGATTTCCAGGGACACCAAATTGAAGTCATGCACTGACCTGAGAGCTTTACCTGCATGAACTCGTTGATCCTCGTGGCAGCCCTGGAAGGGGGACGCTGGCTGGTCATCTGCTGGCTGTCCCTTTTCTGGTAGAGTCGCCCGCTTCACAGCCCCTCAGCAGGATAAGGACCCCCCTCCTGAAACTCCTCTGCTGTTGGACACTCCACCCTCCTCTGCCTGTACCCCTGTCACGATCGCAGGGTGACCTGCACGCCCTCTGTGCACCCCGTACAGAGGGGGTTTCCCCCCTCTTGGCTCTTCTCACATCCTGCCCGCTCCCTGGGGGACTCCCCTGCTGCTGCCTCCCCCATGCCCACGGGCCGGGCCTTCGGGACCATGCGGAGGATCGGAGGGCCTCGGCCTCCTGAGAGCGGCTCACTCCCGGGCCTGGTTCACAGTGACTGTCTCCCCCACAGGCTGCCCCGGCATGTGGGACAACATCACGTGCTGGAAGCCCGCCCACGTGGGCGAGATGGTGCTCGTCAGCTGCCCCGAACTCTTCCGAATCTTCAATCCAGACCAAGGTGGGTTTCCTCCTGGGGTCTCCTCAGGTCACGCTCAACCCCGCCCCCATCCTGGGAGACAAGCCCCAAAGCCACGGGGCACCCTGCAGGTGGGCAGTTCCTGCGGCAGAGCCACGGGCCTCGTGCCCACAGGGGCAGGGAGCCGTCCCTCAGACGCGGCTCCCAGGTCCATGTGCAGATGCGTCCTCCTGGGGACCTTAAGCAAGGCATTCGCCCCTCTGCCCCTGTCCCCTGGTCTTTCAGAGGGGACTGCGGGGTGGTGACTGGGGCTGAGTGGTGCACATGGAGTGATTTGGCACAGGACTGGGCACGTTTTACTGTCAACTGATGTTATAGTCATCATCACTCAGATAGAGACCCACAGGGAAACTGAGTCAGGAGACACGCTCAGGCAGCTGGACATGCGCTCGCCCACGTCCACACTCGCACACCCTCTTCGGTGCAGGAGCAGGACCCCAGACCCTCCCAGTGCGCACACTTGTGTGCATTCAGCAAAGCATGTTCTGGGTCCTCGCTGCCCTCACCAGGAGCAGAGTTGCTGGGGGTCCTGAGCCCTGGGGGCCCCCAGGCTGCCTGTGAGAGGGCAGTGGACACACAGGAGTGGTGTGACTTTCAGATGCTGGCGTGGGGGACGGGTGTGGGAGCGCCCCTCCCTGGACGGAAGGCCTGTCATTCAGCCCAATCTCTTATTCATTCCTTTAGAAACCAAGTTAATCCCTTCCTCCGTTCAGGTACTCCTTTCATTCATTCATTTAATGTTTATTAAAATCCACTCCGGGTCAGGGACCTCAGCAAGACTGCTTCTTTCCAACAATAACAGAAAATGGCGAAATGAATCAGCAGTATAATAAGATTTTCTCAGGATAAACTTTCCTTTAGACTCCATCCCTCCCTCCGGCAATTGCACGATGAATGTGCTTGTTTACACCTGGTTCTTAATGGTTCATTAGGGCAAGGCCTTTTAGCGTCTCTATTCACGAAGCTGGAACCATTATGAGCCTTTCCGAGGTCGCTCCTGCTGTCTCTGGGTCCCCAGGGCTGGACCTGGGGTTCCCTGTACTCGCTGTCACTTTGCAGGTTATGGAGACAGGAGCACTGCGCTCTCTTCTCCAGTGTCCTGCTTGTTTCTCTTTACCTGTGTCCTGCTCTGGAAGGAGAGGCAGATGTCTCCAGTGTCTGGCCGGTCCCTAGCGTGTCGTCCTCAATGCTCTGGGCCCCCAGCAGAGCCTCTCTCTAGAGTTTGGGAGTGGGGAGGGGTGGGGGAGGGAGTCATTAGCAGAGCCCGGTGAGAGCACACCCCACCCATTTTAGCTTCCTCCCTCACCCCTGCGTTCTCTCTCTTTCTCTCTTTTTCAGCCTGGGGGACAGACACCATCGGTAAGAGGAACCCCCGAGAGGACAGACTGCTGATCATCTGTCCCCCTGTCCCTCCAGCAGGAGCCCAGCTCTGACTACTGGGAACGGGTGGGGGTGGGAAGAGGCTCATCGGGGACCAGGGTCTTTCCTCCCCTTCTCTCCCGCTCCACTGTGGCCATCCTAGAGGTGGGGGTGGGGTGGGGCGTACAGGAACATGGAAGATACAGCGCTGGGCCTTAGGGTGCTCACAGGCTCGTATGTGGAGATGAGACTCCCTTAGGGAGGGGTCGGAAAGGAGAAAGAAGCCCACCTCGCGCATGCGTGCAGGGCTGGATGTGTGCGTGAGCCCACAGACACAGACAAGCCTGTGGCCTCGGAGTTAGAAACAAGCATGAGCACAAAAGAGACCACGATGCAGCGAGCAGGCAGCATCATATAAAGGTCAAGGGAGGCTTCCTGGAGAAGGGGGCACGTCAGCTGGACCTTAGAAACAGGATTTGGAGGCGCAGAGGGCAAACGGGGTTCATTGCTAGTCGGGAAGTCAGCATGGGTGGAGGTAAGAATCAAGCGTCAAGAGGGAAAGAGAAAAACATCTGAGGATGAAGTCTGGGGCGTTTCCGGGTTCCCTTTGATGGGAGCGTGTGGGGGCTGAGAGGAGAGGTGAGGACCAAAGAAGAAACCCCAAGCCTAAGACTCATGCTGCTCCTTACCCTTCACTTGCAAAGGCCTACTCATCCTTTATGAATCCTCTCCCACTCCGGAGGCCTTTCCAGCATCCTGACAATGAATGTCCCACTTCCACTTCCTGTGGTCCAGGGGGGAGAACTGAGTCATCGTCATCATTAGCATCACAGAAACACAAAGCAAGTGAGATTGGCACTAGGAGGTGCAGCCCTCAGATAGGTGTGTGGCTGCCGACTCCAGGCGGCTTCTTGGCCGAGACCCCTCCCAGTGTCCTCTAGACCAGGGACAGCCTTGACCTTCCAGCAGTGGGCCGCCCTGGCACGCTGATGGCCGGGCGTTCTGACTCATGGCCACGTCTGTGTTTTGCAGGAGAGTTCGGTTTTGTGGACAGTGACTCCTTGGATCTCTCAAGTAAGGGGTTAAGCTGGGGTCAGCTGTGGGCTGGCTGGGGGGCAGGCAGCTGCTGCCTACCCCGTGGGCTTGGGGGACCCCTCTTCCAGGCCGGGCTGTGCCTCTCTGTGGCTGTGTGATCTCTGGCGGGTCTCTTTCGTTCTCCGAGAAAGCTGTGGGTATTCTCCATGGAAACTGGGCACTCAAGGGCTCAGACAGAACTCCGTGCAGACAATCTGAGGGGAGCACAGATCTTTTGGCGCCCCACGGTGGACTTCAGATACAGACCTGCATGAGATCGCCCCTAATAGCTTTGAATTCCCACATACAGAGTGGGGGTTTGCCCACTTGAACTGCGATGACAGGCACCCAGGGGGCTTGATAAGACTCAGATTCCTGGGCCGCATGCCCAGAGCTTCTGATTCACCAGGCCTGGGGTGTGCATTTGTAACGTGTCTCCCAGGTGATGCTGATGGGCTGGTCTGGTTTGCAAAGGCACTTCCCTTCCCTCTTCCACCTTTCTGACGTGGGCACAGCAGAGAGGAGATGGGGGGCCGGGGAGGGAAGGGATGTGGCCAAGGTCCCCTGGGACATGGGGGACCCTCTGAAAGAAGTGTTCACAGGGACTTGGAAGGTGGCCAGGGAGCGGCCCGAGGTGTATTTGCTGGAAGGACAGTGTGGCATGGAATTGGAAGGGAGAGGTGGCGCTGCTCTCCCGGGTCCTGTAGACGTCCTCCCGGTCCTGTGTCATAGGACTGGGAATCCCAGAAGCTATGGAGGCCAGTCTTGCTCCGGGCAGAACCCTCTTTGTGGCAGGATCGCCGGCCCCTGCTGCCGGCCAAGGCCCCAGAATATGCATTTCTGACTCTCTTGACTAAAAAGAACTGGTTGTAGAGCTCCCAACTCAACAGGCAGGACGTGAGGTTGGAAAAGTGTCTTGGCCTCTGTCCTGAGCTCGCCCAAGGTGGCCTTGGCCAAAGAGGGGGGTTCTTCGGCAACATGAGTAGTGGGACCCCCTTCTGTGATGTCTCTTGTAGACCAAGCTTGTCCAACCTGTGGCCCAGGGACCATGGGGTCCCAGCATGGCTCTGACTGCAAACCAACACAAACTTGTAAACTTACTTAAAACATGATGAGATTATTTTGTGATTTTTTTAAGCTCATCAGCTATTGTTAATGTTAAGTATTTTCTGTGTGGCCCAAGATAATTATTCTTCTTCCAATGTGGCCCAGGGAGGCCATAAGGTTGGACACCCCTTATGTAATGTAGGCCATTTCTAGCCCCTGAATCCTGTGGATGAAAGAAGTGTCTCCTGTGTCCTGATACACCAAGTGACCTCCCGGGGAGCCGGTCTGGGCTGGAGGCAGAGGCAGCTGCTTGGCCTTCCTACCCCTGGCTGCCCGCAGGTCACCCTTACAGACAGCGATTGCGTGAGGGAGGACGACATGAACATTAGTTAAGGGCTGAAGCAGCCCTAGGTGGGGTAATAAGCAGCCAGGCCTCCACTCTGCCACCAGCAAATGAACTCCGCCTCCTCCAGTGTCCCACAACATGGCCTTTAAAGCTAATCAAAGAGAAAGGCCGTTAGTCACAGGAAACAGACCTCCAAACCTGGACAGGCGAACGTTCTTTTTAAAAATAAACCTTAGTAGCTATCTTAATAAGATCTGGTGCTGCGTGAAGGGAGGTCTGGTTCTTGTTAATGAAGCGAGCCATGTATCCCTTGGGTGTGGGATGTTGCAGTTACTGGAAGACCCAGGACTCTCAGGGAAAGTATCATGTAGGGCTGAGTGGCTCACGGTGTGACAGGGATGCCTGTTTTACAGTCACCTGAAGTGATTCCTGGGCCACAGTCCCTGGTGATGGGGGTGGAGGGGCCTGAGATCTGCGTTTGTGTTCCCTGCTCATGGATGCTGGGAGCGCGGGCCTGTCCCGGACAAGCGTTCGCTGGGAGAGCCTGGCTCGGGCCCCCTCGCCCCTCGTTAAAAGGTCAGCTTGCGCCTTGTCCCCACCCCACCCGCGTGTTCCCCGTGGGCAGTGGAGGACTTTATGATGCTTGAGTGGCCAGGCTTCCCGGAGGGGCATGTGGGTTTCCAGGAACTCTCACATAGGAAGTGACTGTAGACTAAGGGTTTCAGGACCCTCCCCAGTCGTGTGCGCTTCCCCGAGCTTCCCTTCTGCCGCAGACACGAGGGTGGTGAGCCGGAACTGCACGGAGGCCGGCTGGTCGGAGCCCTTCCCTCACTATTTCGACGCTTGCGGCTTTGATGACTATGAGTATGAGACCGGGGACCAGGTGAGAGTCTGCGTGCCGCCCAGAGGCTGTGAAGGGGGCATTGAGGAGGCAGGCAGAAGGGTATTGCCTCCAAGGGTCTTGACTCGTGATGGGTCTACAGGAAGCTCAGGTCCCCTAGGTGTCAGTCATAAGCACTTGCTGTGTACCCAGGCCAGATGCAGGGGACTTGCATGCACTCGTTCTGGGCTGAGAAGTGTCTGCTCTGCCATCTGAGCTCATCGAGCCCCCACTGCGTGTCCCCCACCTTCCTGGACAGTCTTCCAGGACACCTGGCCTTCCACGGGTCAGCAACGGGAGGTTTAATGCCAGGCCCAGCAGGGGTCCTCCTGGACCCTTCCCCCAGCTGAGGCTGGTCAGGTGTCCTGCATTCAGCAAGCATTTATTGAACACCTGCTGCATTCAGCAAGCGTTTATTGAGCCCCTGCTGAGTGCAGAGGCAGTGCAGAGGGGAGGAAGCAGCAGCTCAGTGGGGGTGGGAGGTGGCGGGTGGGGAGTCCCTTGGGGTAGAGGCACTGCGTGGGGAGTGGAGGAGGTGAGAGCAGCAAGAGAAGAGAGGAAGGAAGACCTGGGCAGAGGTGGGCAGGCCCTGGCCTGGGGAAGTGGGGACGGGGGGCTGGGGCAGGCCCCGCGTGGAGCCCGCCTGTCCTGTGCCCTGCTGCAGGATTACTACTACATGTCAGTGAAGGCCCTGTACACGGTTGGCTACAGCACGTCCCTTGTCACCCTCACCACGGCCATGGTCATCCTGTGTCGCTTCCGGTGAGTGTTCGAGTGAGCCCACCCCAGCTCAGCGCCCTTGCTCAGGCCCTGGATGTCAGACCTGGAGCTCCCTTGGAAAGCATTTCCTCCACCCCGAGGATCGTAGACAGGAAACTTGACCCCATCTTTCTGGTCTAGAAGAGAGGCTGCAGGAGGGAGAAGTCTGGTCTGGAGGGGTTCGCGGGCTAGGTGACAGGGGCTGGACCCTTAGAGACGTGGGAGGAAGAGGGTGGTCTGGGTGGGCGGCCCCATGGAGTCAAAGCCGTGCAGTTGGCCCAGAGCAGAGCCGAGTGGGGGTGGGGCTTGGCCTGCTGTGGGCTCAGTGCCTCAAGGCCTCTTCTCCACTGGCCGGCCGGCGTAGGAAGCTGCATTGCACCCGGAATTTCATCCACATGAACTTGTTCGTGTCCTTCATGCTGAGGGCCATCTCTGTCTTCATCAAAGACTGGATCCTCTACGCTGAGCAGGACAGCAACCACTGTTCCGTCTCCACCGTGAGTGAGCCTCGCTAGGACTCCCCCTCCCTGGACACCCCGCCATTCGGGTGTTTTCCTGCAGGTTAAGGCATTGTCTCCAGGGAACATGGAAATCCAGGAGTGACCGTGAGGTGACGGGCAGCCAGTGCTGTTCCTGTATGACATCACTTCCTGTCCCTAGTCATGGGCATGCCCTTGGCAGAGCAGTTGAAGAAGGTCAGCTGGAAAGGCAGTTCCACTTGACTGAGGAGCGTAGACTCAGAGAAAGGGCTTGCCTGGGCCCTGGTCATTGAACTGGCCCATGATGGAGCTGAGGGGCCGATTGGTGGCATTCTTCCCAAAGCCCCTCCCCAGTGCTCAGACCTTTGAGGTGAGCAGAGGCGATTGGCTTGGATGGAGCAGGATGCAAAGAACAGTGCAGGGCTCAGAGCCTCGACCTGGGAGGACACACTTAGAGGGAGACGCTCTCTTGGGATGTCCAGGGGGCCAGGACTATCCCCCGATCCCTGTGATATCTGAACTCTCATTTCACCAAGGGGCCTCCTGCAGGGACCTCCCTCCTCACTTCACCTGTGGGGGGTGTGGAAGGGCAGGAAGATGGGGGAGAAGGAGCTTGCAAAGGGGCGGGGCTGTGTGCTCACCCCTCACCGCCCTTTCCCACACAGGGAGCGTTGCCTCTTCCGTGGGCAGCTCCGATGCAGGGCCATAGGCCGCTACAATTGTAGACTCTTCGCATCCAGGAACGGGGAGCGTTTCAGACCCATGGGATGTGTGAGCCCGAGCCCCTCAGGATTCTTCCCGGTCCTGCTGAGCTGGAGTTTCGGGGCTCGCTGGGGCAGGGGTTGGGGGCTCACGTCTCCCGCACCCGCCCGATTCTCTCTGCAGGTGGAATGCAAGGCCGTCATGGTTTTCTTCCACTATTGCGTTGTGTCCAACTACTTCTGGCTGTTCATCGAGGGCCTGTACCTCTTCACCCTGCTGGTGGAGACCTTCTTTCCTGAGAGGCGATACTTCTACTGGTACACCCTTATTGGCTGGGGTAGGTCGCTGGCGGTGGCCCAGGCAGACTCAGGCCTCAGGGCCAGGTATGTCCTTGCTGCTGCCACCAGGGAGTGTCACCTTGGAGGAGGAAGGCACATCTCTGTCCCCGCTGAGGGCACTTGCTCCTGGTTCTTGGGCCCTTCCTTGCTCTTCCTGACCGTAGGAAGCCCACTGTCTGAGAGGATACGCTCAGAAGAGGCGAGATAGCCCATAGTCTGGGGGAGACACGAACGCCTAGAAGGCCTGGCGGTGAAGGACAGTTAGGGTCACAGGACTCCAGGTCTGAGAGGGAGACCTGCCTTGTGGGTCAGAACCTCATGTCTGATGGAGGATCATGGCCATTAGGAGCCCCAAGTCTGAGGCTGGTTTTCTCTTGTTTCACTCTTCCAGGGACCCCAACTGTGTGTGTATCGGTGTGGGCTGTGCTGAGGCTGTACTTCGATGACACTGGGTGAGTTCATGCCCAAGAGCCAGGGCCAGCGCCCTGAGAAGGTGCTTACCCATGGGTTTTCTGCAGCTGCCCTGACTCCACATTAACTGCCCCAGACGGGCCGCCCAAAGCCCTGACCCCAGCCACTCCTCAGCCGGAAGGCAGTGTGAGGATCCGTGCTTTCAGAGCCCAGCTCTGCTCGTGGGCCCCAGCTCTGAGTGCCTAATGTCCTTTCAGGGACGGGAAGAAGGATGTTCATGGGAAGGTCGCACCCCCACGAGCCCTAGGTCTGAAGGGGAATGAGGCCCTTGCCTAGGAGTCCCGTGATGGCTCTGACTCTTGGGTTTCAACCCTGCCTTGACAGGGGAGCAGAGGGAAGGACCACGGCCCTGGAAGAAGCAGGGCCGGCAGGATTTGCAGCCTGCCTCCGCGCTCTCCTCAGGGAGCTGCGGGGAAAGAAGCACCCCCCAGTGGCCCAGGGACCTTGTTCTGCAAGTACCCAGGCCCCTGCACACAATCTCTGTTCTTTCTCTCTCTCTGTCTTTCAGCTGCTGGGATATGAATGACAACACGGCTCTGTGGTGGGTGATCAAAGGCCCTGTGGTTGGTTCCATCATGGTGAGTGTCCTTGGGACAAGTTCCAGGGAAGAGACAGTGGCCTGGGCAAAAAGGCACAACTGCACAGGCAATAAGGAGGGCGCCACCCAATCCGGTCTCCTTATTTTTCACGGCTGCATTGTATTCTACAACATGGGCGTACATGTTCTTTTGCTATGCTGGTGCTGGCCATTTATATCATCCCACTTTTTCCTCCTCGTGGAAGACACTACTAGGAATAGTTCTGTGCCTACTTTTGAGCACATGTGAGTATGTCTTCAGAACAGAAACTTAGCAGTGAAATTGTTGGGTTAAAAAGGCTACCCCAGATTGCTGTCTGCACTTGTAATATCAATTGTTAACATTTTTGCACAGTTTTTGAGGGATACTGGCTAGTCATTGCGTTCATATGCATTTCTCCATGTTAGTGCCACAGAGCATTTCCCCCCAAACATTTATTGATAATCTGCTTATCCCTCTTATTTTTATAGCATAGTCATTGTCTTTCTTATTCTTTGAAGGATAGTAATTCTCTTTCCGGTAAATATATTGTAAGTGTGTTTCCAAGATGGCATAACTTTTTTGCAGTCAAACCATCAGGCTTTCGCTTTACAAATTCCAAGCCTTATTTTTTGTTTAAGGAGAGCATTCCTGACCTAAGATATAAAAATATTCTTCTCACTTGTTTTGTAATATTTTTATGGATGGGGTTATTATATGCTTTAATCCAGCTGAAATTTTATTTCTTGTATCTGAAATGATACCTAAATTTATCTAATTTTATTTTTTAATGGATAGACGTTCCACTCTCAATTTTTTTTATTGAATAGACCAGACTTTCTTTGTTAATGTTGAAATGTCATTGTAACATAAATACTCAGTGTGCTCTAATTGTATTTAGTTCCAGATTTTCTATTCTGTGTTACTAATCTACTCTTGATCTGGGCATCCTGCATTTGCCCGCATACATCTTTGATTATTTTTAAAATTTCTTTTGAGGTCATTGCTTTACTCAGATATTCTACATCTTCTTGTTTTGATCTTGTTGATTTATATTTTTCTGTTTAGTTTAATTCCTTATGATTTAAAACATTCTGTGTATTTGTTGTTGTATCCTCTCTCTCTCTAATTCATTTTCTCTTTTTGGATTGACTGACACATGAAATTAGCAGTATTTACTGAGCTAAATTCTAGGTACTGATTAGACACTGGGCAGAGAGTGGAGAGAGAACAGAACCCTACCCTCATGGAGGGCTTTATCATTCTAATAGATCTGTGCAAACAAACCTACAATTAAATTTATTTTTATTGGTCAAGTCTACTTTTTTCCTAATTCTTTATAATGAATTTTTATCTTTAGCAATTTCCTTTTCGTATAAGCTAAATTTGTGGCACTCTTTCCCTAGCTTTTGATTTGAATGCTAAATTATTTTTTTCTCCAGTATTGATGATTTTTTAATAAGTGTTAGATGCTCCATATTTTATTTCTACAAGTGCTGCTATGGCGACACCCGGAAGATGTCGCTGTGCCATCCCTCCTGGGGCCTCATTTCTATTTATTTACTGGCCTCCCTCCCCCTTTCTCACCATACACACAGCTTCCCACTCTGTTTAGAGAGCTTTTGTTTCTGATCTTTATCTCAAGGTGGACGCTGCTGTTACTATTCCCAGGAAGTCCTTTAATTAATAATGCGTATGGCTGTCAATTCCGGTCCCCCATATTCAGTGACTCTGAACTTGGCGTTCCTCCAGAGGCGAGCTCTCCCCTTTGCAATAGCCTGTTCTCTATCTGTCTGGCATTGTAGTGTTTCTATCACCCTGACCCCGTTTGCTCTTTCTCTTCTGGAAATTGCTCACTTTTATGGCTCACTCGTGATATTGTTTTCCATTTCTCAGTACTCCTGGGAGATTAGTTGTATTCTATCTCTTCTGTCATTTAAACGCTGCAGTGGGAGGCCCGGGAGACAAACACGTGTCCTCACGCCCACCACCGTCTTGGATGATGGATCTCAAAGGGGTCTTGACTGGGTGGGGGAGGGCCCCATTGAGGGAACAGCGACCTCTGCAGGGGTGTGGAGAGTCTTTACCCAATATCATTTCCATTGGCTTTTCCTTTGCTGTGCAGGTGAACTTCATACTCTTCATCGGCATCATCGTCATCCTCGTGCAGAAACTTCAGTCTCCGGACACGGGAGGCAATGAGTCCAGCATCTACTTGTAAGTACCCCGTGGGAGTGCCCTGCAGCTGTGTGTGTGGGCCCTGCGCTCGGGTCCCAGGAGAAGGCCTGGGTGTCCCTGACAGGGTAATCTGGCTTGGGCATTTGCATAATTTCTTTCCAATCACAATGCCTTTAAAATGTAGTTGCCCACCCTTCATTCAACCAGCCCGGGAGGTCCTCCTCAGCCTGGTGATTTCACAGAAGGGAAGAGAGAGTGTCGTACTAGGAAGATCCAGGTGGAACTCGCCAGGTTCCCTAGGGAAGTTAGCGTCTTGGTTATCGCGCAGTCAGATTTCCTTGGGGTATCTTGGTTCCTTGGGAAGTTCGTGAACGCCACTGGATACACTGGCACCTGCCATTCCCACCCCTAGCCCAGGGTGTGCAAACTGCTCCTGTCCCCACTAGTGAGTTCCGTGGACATTCTCTCTGCTCTGGGTATTGTAAGGGGCATGCTTTGTCCCCATTTCCCCCGAGGGCACCCCTCCTGGGTCTGGTCCTCCTCCTGCAACTCCCTCCTCCCTGGGGTTGATGCGGTTCACATGCAACCTCCTACCGTTGTGTCGAGCACGCTTGTCCAGGCCGCAGGTCGCATGCAGCCCCGGACATCTTAGAATGCGGTCCAACACCGATTCATAAACTTCCTTAAAACATGAGATTTTTTGTGACACCCCCCATCCTTCCGGTTTTTAAGCCCACCAGCTGTTGTTAGTGTGAGTGTATTGTATGTGTGGCCTGAGACAATTCTTCTTCCAATGTGGCCCAGGGAAGCCACAAGGTTGGACACCGCTAGTTTCCTCCCCCTCTACGGCCACGCGGCTTGTTTCCTACAAGGGCTTTTGCCGTCAGGGCCCTCACAGCTTACCTCTGCCACTCTGTCCCAGCCCTTGGCCCGTTCTGAATCAGACTGAGTACCTTCCAACTCACCCTTCTTAGCTCATGATCAGGAGCATGACCAGCTAGGGGTGTGAGCTGTGAGGACACTTCTGATGGTAGGGAGGACAGTCTGTCCCCTGGGGTTGGCTGGAAGGACCAGAGAGACACTGAGGGCCATCTTTGGGGTCTATCTGTGGGCAAGGAATGAGCCATATGCATTGGGTTTTCAAGAAGAGAGCGGGTTAGGAGCTGAGGTATTCTCATGGCATCTGTGGGGGGCTTTGTCCTACGTTCATTAGAGACCCCAACCCGGGGCTCAGATCTTTGGTAGCTTCCCAGTGGACAAGTGGGACAGCAGAGTTCCCCCAGCCATTCTGGAGAGAGAGGCAGGAACTGCCCAGATACCCATCCTGCATGTGTCCCTGGCACTCCGTGGAGCTTCTCTTGGTCTGTCTTCAGCCTGGGCACCATTTCTAGTGGAAGCCTTTCCACGGGGCTATGGGTCATCCAGGGCCTGGCGTGGTCAGCTTTTTTTTCCTGCATGCAGGGTGGTTTCATGACATTGAGAAAGACCCCACACACACACCATCCTGCCCCTGTTTTTTTTGCTATTCATTTTCTGTGTTTATTTATTTTTTAAATATTTCCACAAGATTTTACCAACCCCTGCTTATATGTATATGCTATGTAGTGAAAACTGGTCTATCCATACAAGTCATAAAGTCTCCGAGGCCTTGCACGGGGGGCCCAGGGGGGCTGTTCTTTGCAACTAACTGTCCTAGAGAGGTCATTCTTCTCTTCGACTTAGGACCCCCACACAGGGCCCTGCTGCTCTCTTACCTCCCTGTCCAGCATCAAAAGCCGTGTCCTTGTGTCTGGTCCCAGTGTCTCCTGCTCGAGGGTGACTCCCATGCTAAGTTGTCTCCGACCCCTGAAGCTGCTGCGTGGCGGAATTAGCCTTATCGCTCCTTTGAGCTCCAGCATCCCCTGCTCCTTGTAGGGTCCAAGTCTTAGTCTAAGGTCCTTGGCACCTCTTCTCTGGGGGCTCTCCCAACTTTCCCTTAGTCTGCCTGTGCAGGAACACCCACAGGGGCTCAGCCACAGTTGAAACAATGACCCCAGAACCACTTAATCAGCTCAGACATCCTGCCCCAGGAGCAGGAACCCACGGGGTCTGGTGGGAGAGAAGTGTAGGGCCAGGGTTTTCAAATGATCACAGACCGAGAGCCACAGATGCTTGTCAGGCCTTCCTAATTCACAGAGAAGAACCATGTGTCACCAGCACGTGGTTTATACAGGCAGACCTCAGAGATGTTGAGGGTTCAGTTCTGGATCACCGCAATAAAGTGAAATCACCAAAAAGCGAGTCACATGAATTTTTTGGTTTCCCAGTGCATATAAAAGTTGTTTACATGGCACTGTAGTCTATTAATGTGCAATAGCATTATGTTTAAAAACCAATGTATAAACCTTAATTACAAATACTTCATTGCTAAAAAATGCTATCATCTGAGCCTTCAACAAATCATAATCTTTTTGTTGATGAAGTGTGTTGCCTTGGTATTTGTTAGTGGCTGCTGATTGATCGGGATAGTGGCTGCTGACGGCTGGGTGGCTGTGGCAAGTTCTTAAAATAAGACAGCAAGGAAGTTTGCTGCTTCTGTTGGCTCTTCCTTTCATGAACAGTCTCTCTGTAGTGTGCGATGCTGTTTGATAGCATTTTACCTACAGGACTTCTTTCAAATTGGAGTCAATCCACTCAAACCCAGCCACTGCTTTATCAACTAAGCTTATAGTACACTAATATTCTGAAGCCTTTTCTGTCATTTTAACAATCTTTACAGTGTCCTCACCAGGAGTAGATGCCATCTCTAGAAACCACTTCTTTGCTCATCCATGAGAAGCAACTGCTCACCCACTAAAGTTTGTATCCTGAGATTGTAGCAATTCAGTGACATCTTTAGGCTCCACTTTTAATTCTAGTTCTCTTGCTATTTCCACCTGCTGTTACTTCCTCCATTAAAGTCTTCAGAGTCATCTAAGAGTTCGGAGTCTGGCATCAACCCCTTTCAAACTCCTGTTACTGTTGAGTTTTTTACCTCTTTCCACAAATCACAAAGTTTCTTAATGGCATCTAGAATGGTGAATTCTTTCCAGAAGGTTCTCAATTTACTTTGTCCATATCCATCAGAGGAATGACTATGGCAGTATGGCCTTATGAAATATATTTCTTAAGTGATAAGACTTGAAAGCCAGAATTAGAACTTGACCCTTGGCCTGGGCTGTGGAATAAATGTTGTGTTAGCAGGCATGAAAACAACATTAATCTCATTATATGTCTCCATCAGAGCTCTCGGTGACCAGGTGCATTGTCAATGAGCAATAATAGTTTAAAAGAAATGTTTTTGTCTGAGCAGCAAATCTCAGCAGTGGGCTAAAAATACCCAGTAAACCATGTTGTGAACAGATGTGCTACCAACAGGCTTTGTTGCTTCATGTATAGAGCAGAGTCAGAACAGGTTTATCATAATTATTAAAGGCTCTAGGATTTTCAGAATGGTAAATGAGACTTGGCTTCAACTTAAAGTCACCAGCTGCATGAGTCCCTAACAAGAGAGTCAGACTGTCCTGTGAGGCTTGGAAGCCAGACATTGGCTTCTCGCTCTCTATGAAAGTTGTAGATGGCATCTTCGTTTCAATAGAAGGCTGTTTCTTCGCCATTGAAAAGCTGTTGTTGAGTGCAGCATTTCATTAATTATCTCAGGTGAACCTTCTGGACAACTTGCTGCAGCTTCTAAGTCAGTATTGTTGCTTCACCTGCACTTTTATGTAGTTTATTTCCTAAAACCTCATGAACCAACCTCTGCCCGTTTCAGACTTTCCTTCTGCAGCTTCCTCAGCTCTTTCAGGCTTCATAGAGTTGAAAAGTTAGGACCTTGCTCTGGATTAAGGGAACTCAGTGGCTGGTTTGACTTTCTATCCAGACAAGTAAAAATTCATATCAGCAATAAGGCTATTTCACGTTCTTATCATTTGCATGTTCACTGGAGTAGCACTTTTAATTTTCTTCAAGAACTTTTCCTTTGTATTCGTAATTTGGCCAACTGTGTGCAAGAAGCCTAGCTTTCAGCCTGTCTCTGAATGAGGTGTGCCTGCGCATTTAAGCACACGCATTTAAAGAACCAGCCTGTTGGTTTGCTTCTATCGTGTAAAAAATCCCCTTGCAATCTCAGCGAATCCTCCTGCAGAGAAAGTGAGAGCTGTGCTTGTCTCATGCTCCAAAGATGATAAACTTGGATAGGTGTGGTCTGCAGACCTAGAGGGGAGGAGGTGGGGTGACACAGGACGGGATCGGCTTGATCCTGCTAAATTCAGCAGCATGCTGGCGTGTTTCCAGGATCAGGGAGACTCTGTTGGCTCAAGGGAGGGATAATCAAGGTGACAATGCTGCTAAGAACGACAGAGCGTTGAAAAGCACTTGCAACTCAGTTCCTTCGCACTTAGTGCTCACAAGTACCAGACAACCTGGCGAGCTAGGCATATCGAGTGTATGTGTGTAGAATATAATCCCCTGTTTTACAGCGGAGGGAACTAGGAATCAGTGAAGCGCAATGAAGCCGGGAGGAAAGTGAAGCCGTAGCTACCCTGTGGGCAGGCCCTTGACACCATCATTCCTGCCCTCGAGGGATTTCCAGGCCAGGAGATGGTGTTAAGCAAGTATCTAAGCAAGGCATTCTGGGAGAGGAGGCCCGTGGGTTCCAGCCTTGTGTGAAAAGTGTCTGCTGTGGGGGAGGGGACACTGTGGAGTGGGGGTCGGAAAGGACTGGATGTGGTGGGAGAGGTTTAGGGCTGTGCCCGAGTCCCCTCGGGCCACCAGAGTTGTGTGTTGGGCTGAGGAGTCCTTCGGATCTGCCCACAACAGCTTTCTGGTTTTTTCCTCTGTTTCCAGAACAAATTTAAGCCTGGGAGTCCCCAAGAAAGCCCGAGAGGACCCCCTGCCTGTGCCCTCAGACCAGCATTCACTCCCTTTCCTGTAGGTTGGTTCCAGCTGCTCAGGTGATAAGGGTTTATCTTCCTTAGACCAAGACTGTGCTCCCGACCCCGCCTCAGAAGGACGTGTTGGGGGGAGTGGAGCCCCTGTAGGGGCTCAGGGGCACTGGGCTCCCCAGCCACCCACTCTCTCTGTCCTGATTCCTGGTAGAATGAGTGTCTGGGGTCAGGCCTTGGGCATAGAGTGTGGGCCTGGATCAGGGCCCAGGCTCTATTTGCTCTGAAGCAGGGGCAGGGGGCAGGGTTAGCCTGCTTTTTCCTGGGGACCAAAGTTTACCACTGGGAGAAGCCAGCTGGCTCTCGGGGAGGGTGAGGGCCCGGGGCAGACACTGGTGGCACCGAGAGCATCCCCGCCTGGCCCTGCGGGGACCTGCCTTTATTCCCAGGGGTCTCCTCAGACACGCGGGTGGTGCATGCTGCCTCTTGAGTCTGGGGTGGGGGAGAGAAATGCCACCGGCATCCCCCTCCGAGACCCCGCAGAGTGGGTCTCCATAGTCGCTGGGGGTAAAGGAAGGAGAAGAGGACAGGCGCTATAATGTCACAATTAGCTTAGCAGGGCTGTGATGTGCCCAGTGTCAGAAGGACCATGCAGCTCCAGACACAGGCTTTTCTGCGGCTGGGCTCAGCCACGGCCTGAGGCTCCCAGTCCACATGGGCTCCACCTTTCATTCCAGAGCACCCCATCCTCCCAACTTCTGTTAGGGGTTGGCAGCAAGGCTTAGTTACCCCCATTTTGCAGATAGAGCAACTGAGGCCCAAAGAAGGAAAGTAGCATCCCCCAAGGCCATGCAGCAAATCAGTGACCAAGCAGCCTTGAGTTCAGGTGCCACGTCTGACCCGGGGGCATGGAGGTCTGGCTCCTCCTCAGTGCTGGGGGGGCAGGTGGGGGTGGGTGGGAAAGCTGCTGGGCTGGGCTGCTGGCTGGGGTACCAGGGTGGTATGAAGCGCCTCCCCAGGGACTGGGCCGGGTTCTGGGGTGCTCAGCATCTTAGCATCAGGAGGGACCCTAGGGAGAATGTTCAGCTCAGACCCCGACATTGGTGTGTCCAATGCGACACTGATCACGAGGCTCAGGGTGGATGGACGGGGGTCCTGCCCACAAAGCCCCTGCCCCCTCCCCACACACACAGGGGTCTCGGGCTAGCATCCCATCAGGCACTTCCTAGGGCTACAGCCAGGCAGCCCTGTGTACCAAACGCACTAAAGCATCCACGGAGTTGGGCCTGAGACCAAACCAGAGATGCAAGAGACTGCATTCTCATCCCTGGGTAAGAGATGGGAGTGCCGAGACCTGGAAGTGGCCTGACCTTCCTGCAGACACATAACACACCCTTGGTAGTCCTGGGCCCAGGAGCCAGGGCCCTCTGACTTCCTGCTATGGGGTCTCCCCTTCTGATTCTGGCTGGTGGTCGCCAGCCCCTACCCAGCACCGTTGTCTGGGTTTCTTATCCTTCCTTGGATCCAAAGCAGACCCGAGCTCCTCAGCCAGCCTAAGTTCATGTCTTCCTCCTGATTAAATCCTTCCCCCCTTTTCACTAACTATAGTGACTTCCCAGAGACTCTCGTTCTTTCTCCCGCCTGCCTCTGGCTCTTCTGACACCCCTTGTGTGTGGGTCCTTTGACACAGAGTCATTGAAAATTTGGGGGTAGGAGAGCATTTGGGAAGAAGAGCCCTTGCCTTTGTCTCTAGACCCTTCTCCTGAGAGCCCACCTAGGTGCCACGTGCCCCTCAGTTTTTTCCCCACCCTCGTCTGTCCTCATCAGAGATACACATCTTTAACGATCTATTTTTATTGTTTTTGACAGAGAGATACAGAGACAGAGACAGAGAGAAGGGGGAGGGCCCAGAACAGTCTCCATAGTTGCACATCATTGGTTTTTCCACATAGTTTCATTCCACAGGTGGGCGGGGCTGCACAGGCAGGAACTGGGCTGGGGTCTCACCCCTGTGAGAACCGAACTGGGGGAACTCCCCAGTTCAGCATATGGGTCCGCACGGGCCGGGGCCAGGATTCGATCCTTGGTCCCCGGGGCTGCAAAGTGAGCGCTTAGCCCACTGAGCCATCCCAGCTTCCCCGAGATACACATCTTTACCAGGAGCTTCGTTTCCCAGCTCCCTTCCCGCCAGATGGCCTTGAGCATACTTTAAAGAAATCAGAGAAAACAGAAAATGTATCTGGGGTCCAGGCAGGGCAGGAGCAATGCGGGAGCTCAAGGAGGAAAGATCTCAAAGGAGAACAAGGCTTAGGAATCCTGGATGAGGGCTGAAGGCTTGTGTGTAGGAGGCGCCCTCTAAGGTTTGGGCTCTCAGGCTCCTGGACCCTGATTTCTGAGGCTCACCCAGACCAAGGTGAGGGGTCAGGCCACTGAATGTAGTAGACAGTAGCCGAGTTTCTGATGCATGCAAGGCAGAAAATGAATTTGCGGGCCGGGGTGGCTTCCATTCCTCAGCACCCAAGTAAGCACTTTCCCTGTTTCAGAAAACATGCTCCTCTGTGTCCCGCGGGCTCTTTGTATGAATACGAAATAGGCCTTTGCCCTTTATTGAGGACATGTGATGAAACTTCTGCAATGCATGCCTTCCTCACGACAGCGCTTCTCGAGCTTGGATTTGCATGTGGCTCACCCCGGGATGGTGCTAAAATGCAGGTTTCAAGCCAGCGGGTCGGGGGCGGCACCTGAGATCTGACCTTCCTACAAAACACTCCCATGGTGCCGACCCCGCTGGGCTAGGGACCCCACTCTGGGTAGCAGAGCATCCTGTCTCACATCCCTTGTCTGTAAAATGGCCCAGGGATGCCCCCCTCACAGTGTGGCGTGAATTATAGTCAAAGATGCGGTTTATGAGATGAGAACTACAAACTCCACTGAGGCAAGGCGGCCGGGCGGACCTCAGCTACCCCCTCTTGGATGCGTGTGGTTCACGTGTTCGGCTCAGCAAAATGACCCATCACCACATGCCAAGGGCCTTCAGAGTTGCCCTCAAAGAGGTGGGATCACAAGGAAGGAACCTGTGAAGGCCAAAGGTCTGGCCTCTTCACGCATATCTATTCTCATGCGCATCAGACCCCCCCTCAGATCCAGCCGTTCACAGGCAGCGGCTCCAGGCCACACGGTGCTGGAGGAGGCTTGGTAAAGCAGGCGACCCCATTGCAGCCTGACATGGTGACACACGTGCCATCCATCCCTTACATGTTCATCAGAGAAGGGCAGGAAGTGTGCATGGCTTGTGCCTTCCTCCACATGGGAGGGCACAAAGGTCTGGCAGGGGTGGCAAGTCAGCCCCAGGCCTCCCATGGAAGGCGGAGGCTCTCTCTGTGCCTCACCCAGGACCAGGCCCAGCGAGGCTGGCGCCCTGCCCCCGGGGGTTGCCTCCTTCAGACACTTTGTTTCTGCAGGCCGTAGGGCTGTGCCCAAAGGCTGTGCCCTCACCTTCTGCCCCTGCCCATTGAACTGCTCTCAGCAATCTAGCCCGGCCAGCACTCAGCCGTGATGCAGAGGCCCTCAGGCTGCCACTGGCCACTTGGGAGCCACTGGCCACATGTGGCTGTTGAGCCTTTGCAGGGTGGGGAGGGGCCGCGAGGAAGTGGATTTAAAAAAAAAGATTTATTTTATTGTTTGACAGAGAGAGACAGAGAGAGAGAGAGACAAGGAGAAGAGGGAGGGCCCAGCGCAGGCCTCACAGCCGTACATCATTACTTTTCAACATAGTTTCATTCCACGCAGGCAGGCACGGGGCTGCGCAGGGTGGGAACTGGGCTGGGGGCCTCCCGCATGAGAACCATGCCCCAGTTCATGGTTCTCATGCGGGAGGCATGGTTCTCATGCGGGAGGGCCCCAGCCCAGTTCAGCATATGGGTCCACATGGGCCAGGGCCAGTCTCTGCTCCTGGACCCGGCAGCGACAAGGCAAGCGCTCAACCTTCCAGGCCGTCCTGGCATCCCCAGGAAGTGGATTTTTAATCTGATTTAATTCTCATTCAAATGGCCTCTGAAGGGTAGTGGCTGCTGCGGAGTTCGGGTCTAGACTAAGCGTCCGTTCCGTCCATCCTCTCTCCGCTCACCCTGGAGGTCTGCACGGCTCAGATGGAGGAATGGGCAGGCAGAAGAGGGGAGGTGTGGAGGGGAGACCGTGCACGTGTGAAGTCGGGCTTCATGAGCCCAGAACTGGCCTGGTTCCCGGCTTGGTCCGCCCACACTGAGCAGCATGAGGTCCGTGGCGTGGTTCCTCGCTGCCCACCTTGCTGAGCAACCTCCCTCAAGGCCATGCTCTGAGCTCCCTGTGTGAGATCCAGCCCAGGCCCCACCTTCCGAATGCGCGCAAGTCCTCTGACCTCCCCTTCCCTGCTGGTGGTCCCCATGAGAGTGCTCATGGGGACATGTGTTGTGCACCCATGTGCACATGTGTGGGCATGCGTTTCTACGTCCAGAGCAGACCTTGTCTTGGCTCTCGGCTTCCTCATTCTCCCTCATGTCAGCCCCTGGCCCTGTTCCCACGCCCTCAGCACCTCTGCCCTCCCTGGGGACCGCGTTGTTCTAAGCCCCACCTCAGTGTCCTCGTTCCCCGATGCCCCCAGCTGACGGAAGTGCTGATCTTGTCACACCCAGCAGCTGCGTGCAGAAATGCTACTGCAGGCCACAGCGGGCTCAGCAGCACTCTTGCAAGATGTCAGAGCTGTCCACCATTACTCTGTAAGTGTGCGTGGCGTGGCTGTGGCCCCGTGCCCTGGAGGGGAGGGGGACGCATGCTGCTGCCGCTGCTTGGAGTGTGCGTGCCCCGCGGGGGCTGGAGGAGCAGGGGTGGGCCTGGGCCTCCAACCCGAGCCCTTCCTGGCTGTTGCATGTCGACGTCTGTGTGTCTTGTGAGTTCTCTGCAACCTTGTGGCCGGGGGGCAGGAGGGGAGGCTGTGGGGACAGAGCTGCAGCCTTTGTGGGAGCAGCTGGGGCTTGGCCGCTGCTCGATGTGGACCCCTGGACCCCTGCCACGGCTGCCGCGATGTCTGGTCCTTCCCAACAGCCCCGCTTCTCTGGGCTCCAGTCTTTGGAAGAGTCACATCGTTGCTGGTAGTCTTAGAGGTTGAGTTTAGAGAGACCCTTCCCCTCAACAGCGACCCTCAGTGCAGGGACACTCGCTCACTCTTCGCCTGTCCAGTTGGGGCTGGCTCTCTCGGTCCCCACGGCCACCCTAGGAGGTGGGTACTTGTATCAGCCCCGTTCTACAGAGAAGACGACTGAAGCCCAGGGAGGTGACTCTTCCAGGTCACACAACGGGCAGGGTGAGGATTCGAACCCAGGGAGCCTTGTCCCCGGCCCCAGTGTGTCCGACGGGAGAACCTCGTTGGGACAGAGCTTGACGCAGGTCATTGGGCAGCTCTGACTGTTGGAAGCTCTTCTTGGTGGTTTTTTAGGACTTGGCTGCCATCGATGATGCTCCTTGGGGCCGGGGGACAGGTGCTGAGGCCCCGTGTCACTGTCTCTCTAGGCTAATCAGACCCTCAAAATAGGTGTGCTGAGGCTCACACCGGATGTCCCTGGCACGAGTCCCTGACCGCCGTAGGTGGCTGTGGGGCCCCTGGCGAGGGATGGTGTTGCCCCTGGACTGTGCGATGGGGCACCCCGACTGCCAGTTGGTACACGTGGCTGGTGCTGGGAAGGTTGCCGTTCCTCACGGGCTGATCCCACCCCTGTCACCATGAAAGCTGTGGAGGTTTGGCCTTGTGGTTTCCAGCACCTTTTCAGACCGCAGGGTCAAGTCCCTGGAAGCGGAAGGGGACAGGGACCGGGCAGGGACCAGGGCCGCCTTCGTGAACTGCTCTTGTGCAGGAGCCCTTTACGCAGGGTCATAGGGGCCCCACGTGTCTGCGTGTTCAGGACACTTCCCTCTTCTTTTCCAACCTCCGTTGGTTACCAGCGCTCCCTGCGCCTCCTGGTGCCGGGCTCTGGGCCCCCCGACATGAGCGGGACCGGGTGCCCAGGCCATTGTTGGTGCTCAGGACTCTGAGGCCCCTGTGGTCCGTTTGTGCCATCACACAGGCGGGCGCGTTCTGAGTGTGAGCCTCATGCCCGGCGCGGGTCGGCCACGGGAGATAGTGGAGAGCGAGGCCCCGCGCCCGCCTTCAAGGAGCCGCAGTCTCAGCGACCAGACAGGCGAGGGGAAGGATGAGAGGCTGGCGCTCTCCAGCCTGTGCCAGGGCCTGGGGTGGGGACCCGCTCCGATTCTGTTGGCACCAGCCCTGGTCCAGGGAGCTCAGGTCTTGCAGAACGGGCCATCTGGGAGCAGAGGAGGGTGAGTGGGTGCCCAGCCCTCGAGGGGCTTCTGCCTTCCAGGCCTGAGCCGTGGCCCACCTGGAGGTCCACGCCTCCTCCCTCCCTTCTCAGTGGGCACCGGGAAGCCCCGGCGGCACTCAGATTTGCTTCTGAGACCTGGCACCCCAATTCAACGGAGCATTCTCTCCCAGAGAGGCTGGGACGGGGCAGAGGGAGGGACATGGTGTGACGGCCCCGTGTCAGATGGCCGCACCCACGCCGAGCTGCACACCCCAGGGGAAGGGGAGGCTGCCTCACAGGGCTCAGGGGCCGATGGCAGTGATGGGGTGGGCCCCTTCTTGGAGGAAACTCCAAGGGAGCCAGTGTGCCGGGGTGGCTGGAGACGGGGGTCTCAGTCTCGCAAACCCCTCAGAAGCCCCCTCCTGACAGTAGGACCGTCGTCCTCGTGCTGTGCATGCTCTTGATGTCTTCCCGTGGCTCTGTGCCCCTTCCCTCAGAGCAGAGTCCCACCCCACGGGGCTGAGGGGCGCGTTGCAGGAAGAGGAGCCCCGGAGGAGCCGGCTGAGGGGCTACAGGGACCTTAGCCCTTCCTGCCTGCCCCCAAGCAGAGCTTCCCAGGTGGCTTGGGTGGGGATTGCTTATGCCCACAGCTGGGAAGTCCTTCCTAGGATTCTGCCCATGTGTCTTCTGTGGTGCCCGCCCCCCCACCTCCGGGTCACTGTCCATGAGTCTCCCTGCTCCCCCCGCCCGGACTCAGAAATGCCCATGACCCTTCCCCGTCTCACGGTGCTGCCCTCGGAGCTTGGACCCTCCACACCGTCCCGCCTTCCTGACCCCATCCCCTGTCTTGCCCCGGCTTTACTGTCCCCGAGGGTCTTACCTCTCCGAGGAGGGGCGTCTGTATCTCACCTGTGCACGTGTAGTGGCTCTACAGGGTACTGGTGTGGCCCAGAGGTACAGGCGCCATGGGGGACGTCCCCCCGGGACCTCCCGGGGACGGGGTCTGAGGACAGGAGCCCAGCTCTGGGGGAGAGCAGAGGGCTGGGCCTGGGGCACTCCACCTTCTCGGCTTCGGTCCGAGCCCTGGTGGCCCCTGGAGCAGGTGTGTCACTCTCTCCTGACAGACGGCTGGCCCGGTCCACGCTGCTGCTCATCCCGCTGTTTGGGATCCACTACACGGTGTTCGCCTTCTCCCCCGAGAACGTCAGCAAGAGAGAGAGGCTCGTGTTCGAGCTGGGGCTGGGCTCCTTCCAGGTCAGTGTGGCACAGGGGCTGCCGTGGGGGCAGGGAGGACGTATGCGGAGCCAGGGCCCGGGCCCGAACCTGCTGGTTCCAGAACCTTCTTTCACCTAAACTGGGAGCGTGCCTTGTGCTGCCCACACTCCTGTGAGAATGCCCACGGGTGTGTTCCTGTGACTGGGTGTGGTTGTCCTGAGCCAGGCCTCCCTCAGGCCCTCGGAGACCTCTGTGCCCCGACTTACACTTATACATGGGGTACCCCGCAAGCACTGGCGCTCCGTCTCGCCCACGTCAGGGTCCCCAGTGCAGGACCCGCCACAGAGGAGGGTGAGCGGTGGACGAGCACACAGATCATGAATACATGACCGGGGACTGAGAGCGGGAGACTGGGGAGTCGTGTGTGGAGGAATAAGTAGGCGGGTGGGGAACACGAGAGTGCAGGGAGTGGTGTGAGGACATGTGGTGGGTGTGAGGACACATGGTGGGTGTGATGAGACCGGAGCGTGAGTGGGCGGGGAAGGCGGTGTCCCTAGGATGTAGCTCTGAGCATCTGACTTGAGTCTCTCCTTCCCCCCGTTTTAATTTCTAGCACAAAGCCCCAGCCTTGGCGTCAGAGCCTGGGGTCCCAGTGTTGGCACCAGAGCTTTAAGCACAGAGAACGTGTGTGGAGACGGGTGTGGGGTAGCGTTGACTCACAGGGCGTTTGGGTGTGCTGTACGGCTGACCTGGGGTCAGGTCTGTTGCCCTCAGGAGGCCTGCAGGCTGGCTGGGAGCCCAGAGAAGATTCTAGGGCCTTCAGGGGAGGCGTGTTCTAGGAAGAGGGCTAGAGCTGCCCTTGGGAATGAGTGGTCAGTAGGTTTCCACCGTGTGGTCGTCTTGGTGGCACAGAACTTGTCTCATCTTACCCCAGACTCCTGGGCGGAGGGGGGGGCCCCCATCCAAGTTGTCACATTTTTCTGCTTCCTAGTGTCAATCTCCACCCCCACGGCCCCCACCCGCCCCACTCCCCCGTGGAAGGTGGCTTGTTTGCAAGGTCAGGCCCCCACCCGCCCCGCTCCCCCGTGGAAGGTGGCTTGCTTGCAAGGTCAGACCCCCACCCAGCCCTGCTCCCCCGTGGAAGGTGGCTTGCTTGCAAGGTCAGGCTATTTTGCTCTCTCTCCACAGGGCTTCGTGGTGGCCATTCTCTACTGTTTTCTGAACGGGGAGGTAAGAGCCTGGCCCTCTGGCTTCTTAGCGGTGGAGGCGGGGCTTGCTCAGGAGCAGACAGGGGTGTGGCCTGCTCACCACACAGGGCTTATTCTCCAGACCAGAGCTCTGCCAGGCTCCCAGCACCTCCAGGCCGGGGGCAGCAGGGGTACCTGGGTCTCCAGGCAGAGTCTCTCCCACGTTGCCTGATGTGCAGCCAAGCCCCAGCCCCTGGAGCCGAGCTCCCCCTGCAAGGCATCAGCGGCTGAGCGCAGGCCCACCTGGGAGGGCTCTCCACCTTAGTCAAGAATTGAAAGGGAGGAAGGGCGAGGTGCAGGAACTGGTACCTGTGGATCCTGAGGCTATGATGGGCAGGGGTGTGGAGCGGGGAGCTGCCCAGTGTTCAGCGCTGCTCCCAGCAGGCAGCTTGCTAGAGGGAGGGGACTGTGAGGACCTGGCAGAGCTGTGGTCTTGGGGCATTCTGCTCCAGCCTGTTGGGCCGAGGCTTTTGAGCAGAGCCCAGAACAGATACGGGGCCGGGGCTGGAGGGGCGCTCTGCGTTGGGGTGGGGGCAGGAGTCCCTGCACCAGTGCTTGGGGTCTTGGCTGTGAGACTGCAGCAGCCTCCTCCCTTTCTGCATTGGAGACACAAGAAGACAGGGCTCCGTAGTCACCCAAACACCCCACAGTGGGGTCAGATGAGGACGGATCAGCCGACAGGGCCCTGCAGGGAGTGGCTGGGAGAGACGGAGGTGGGGGAGTACGTGGGGCTGGTCCAGGGCCTGCTGTGGGAGTGGGAGGGAGAACTGGAGGGGGTGGGTGCCGGCACCCATTCCAGTTGTACAGCTCGTGCACTGCACAAAGGCGCGGATGTGGGGACACGCAGAGGCTGAAACTGACCATGCCCCGCACACTCCACGCTAAGAGAAAATGAGGGTGTGTTCGCCCAGAGGGGTGCATGATTGAGGGGGCCTCATCCCTGACTACATACTGGAATCCCCTGGGGAGCTGGTGGCTCTGGGTATGGGCTGGGTGTCTGGCTTGTGTAAGTTCCCCAAGGTGATTCTAACGCGGGGCTCACTGCGGGTCACCAAGAACGGGGCTCCTTGCCCTGACCTCTCTGCCCCAAGGGCCAGCCCCTGACTGTGCCACATGAAGGGCCAGGAGCCGAGGCTCATGGACCCCAGGAAGCCACTTCAGGGCCTCGCTCAGGCAGCGACGTGGGCAAGGGGCTGAGGTCAGCTCCTCGGAGCTCCCCTTCCCCACCGGGGCCCCGGGGGGCTGCCGGCCGCAGTTTGGGAGTGGGCAGCGTGCTGCTGGAGGTGGCAGGGCCGGCAGGCCGGGGCGTGGGCTTCAAGAGGCTGCCCGTGCGGAAGTGACCGGCCACGTTGCTCCGGGCAGGTGCAGGCCGAGGTCAAGCGCAAGTGGCGGAGCTGGAAGGTGAACCGCTACTTCGCCGTGGACTTCAAGCACCGGCACCCGTCCCTGGCCAGCAGCGGGGTGAACGGGGGCACCCAGCTCTCCATCCTCAGCAAGAGCAGCTCCCAGATCCGCATGTCCGGCCTCCCGGCGGACAACCTGGCCACCTGAGCCCCCGCCCGCTCCTCTCCTGCGCACACAGGCTGGGCCGCAGGCGGGCGCTGGCCACGCACGCCGTCCCTCTCCTCTCCCTTTGGGCCGGAAGCGGGGCCCCCCGGGGGGGAAGAAGGATACAGGCGCAGATGGGTGTCCCCCCACCTTTGGTACTGACCCCACCACCCTTGACCCTAGACATGTAAATACTCCTCAACGGTGGAAAAGTGGCCCCATGTCCACCCTTTGTCCTGTGTCCCCGCTCAGGTCCCCAGCACTACCCCACCCTGTCTCCTCCAGCCTCCGTGACCGCCTGGCCCTGTGCGTGAGGCCTCGTGAGTGAGGCTGACCACCTCGCGTGGGGGCTGTGGGTGGGGCCCGCGTGGCAGCTTGCCGCTGGAGCCCTGGTGTCCGCGGGCCGCCCCGGGGCCCATCTCAGGCCGGGTGCAGGCCCTGCGGCCGGCGTGTTCCTCGGGCCGGCTGGATGGGAAGCTCTGAGGCCCGCCCAGCCTCTTGGTGCCCAGGTGCCCAGCTGCGGGTATCAGGGCGCTGGGACAGCTCCAGGACTCTTCCAGTCAGACTCCAGTTTGCGTGTGGGGCTAACGGTCAGGGGAAGTGCTGGCGTTTTTCATCGGAAATGTGGAGGTGATTGGGAAGGAGCTGGAAAGAGTTTCAGGGACCCATGGAAGAAGACCTTCAGCATCTCCGTTATTTTACCCCCGCCCCAGGCATCCGCTGTAGCAGGTGCCGATGAACGTATCAGAGAACTTACCCCCCAACCATGCCAACCAGAGAGCCCCCGAAAACACCCGCTTCCCTATTTCTCCTTAAGTCAAAGCCGTGGCTCAGGTGAACCAGACGCCTCCCTAGGATGTCAGTGAATCCTGAAGCTCCTTGCATGTCCACAGCCCGGGGCTCCCCACCCGCCACCCCCAGGGACGGTGAGGGACTCCCAGCTCCTTGAACTTGGACTCGGCTACTGAAAGCTCTCTGAACCCTCTGCACAAACAAGTGCCCCAGGGCTTGCGGTTGAAGCACCATGGAAAGGACACTAGTGGGGGCCCTGGGTGTGGAGAGGGGGAGCCCCGCCCCCCAAAGCAGTTAGCAGCAGCTGCCAGTGGGAGGGCTGGGGCTCCCCAGCATCTTTCCTGGCCCCTCACAGCCTAAGCATGTACCATGGGGGCGGAACCAGGTTTGAGGAGGGGGTGGAAAGGGCTGGAGTCCACGGCTTGTGCAGGGCCTGCCTCCTTCCGGGTCGGCTTTCGGTGTTCTTGTCCAGGTGTGTGTGCTGCCTTGCTTCACGATCATGGTCTGCAATGCTTGGGGAGTTTAGGTCGAGGGGGGAAATGTTGCTTTGCCTGGTTTTAGAAGGAGGAAGTGGCCAGGGGGCTGCTGGAGCTGTTTGTACCCAGAGACACCTTCAAAGTGGCTGGACAAGATCGTTGCTGTGCGGTTTAGAGATGAGTCCTGTGTCCTCAGCCAGAGAAGCGTGTGGACCTGGGGTCTTTGGAGAAGCCAGAGGGAGGAAAGGAGCTGCCTGCCACCTCCTGGGCACATCTGGTGACCCCGGCTGGCCATGGGGTGTGAAGCAGCCTGTTGGTCCTGCCCCTGGCCCCGTGCCCCCCGCCCCTTGCTCTGGGAGACAAGTGCATCACCCCAGTGGGTGTCCACCGGCCACCTTGCCCTTTGGGGCTTTGGGCTCCGTTGAGGGACTTGTGATGCTTGGAAGGAACCACAGGCTGGAAATCACAGATCCTATCTGCCCCATTGAGACTGGACGGAGTGCCCCCGTCTGGGCCTCAGTTTCCCAGTTTGTGAGAGGAGGCGATTCCGAGCGCTTTCTCAGGCTCCATATTTCAGTAATTCTAAAACGGAGGCAGGTAAAAGGGCTTGTACCATTGATGCGTGTATCACCCACGGTCCTGAAGTGTATGTCTGTGTATGTGCGGAGGGCGGGAGGTGCTGTTTATGCTGAGAAATGGAACGTCTGTCTCTTCCATTTGGACACCACAGTGGAGGCTAATGGGCCGGACGGACAGGTCATTTGAGGGACAGTTGAACAGGTGCCTTGGGCTTGGGGTGCAGGCCCAGCCCTACCCCTGGCTTGGGGCAGGGGGCCATGACCGACTGGGCAGGAGTCACCTCCAGACCTTGGGAGCGCCCCCCACAAGGATGAACCCTATGTCTTCGTCCTCACCCCCACCAGCAGGCCTGCTTCACAGCGGAAGAGGCTCTGACGTTGTATACAGATCATCACAAAACACCAAAAGCAGACTCAGCCCCGCGCCCTGCAGGCTGCTGCCTGAGCCCTGGGCCCGTGTCATCGGAGTGGTTCCGGGCTCCGGGTGGTTTGTTCTGATGTCTGAACGATGGCCAGGCATGTGAGCAGAGGCCCTCCGTGTATTTGGGATGTTCCAGGAGGTTAGGCAGCTGGCCTTCAGGGTCACAGGCAGTGGGGGGACAGCAGGGGGTCTGGGTCAAACCCCTCCCTCTCTGACGTGTTGTTTTCAAATAGAAAATGGGCGATAAGGCTGGATGATCTGTCTAGCCCGTTGCACCTCTGGGATTGTGTCCCTTAGCAGCCATCTCCTGGGACTGGCCGTTTGCCTGGTCCAGAGAAGGATGAGAAGTCATGGTGAGTGAGGAGGGTCTGGGGCCTGAGAGGTGCTTAGAAGAGTGAGCAGAGGCCCCGCCTCCGCGCCTCTAGAAGGTCATTACCAGGAAGAGCGTTATTCTAGTTCTACACGATCCTAAGGGACAGAAGTCACCGGGGGAGGCCAAGTTCTCCTCGAGATGAAGCACTCTCTTCTGTCATGACCGCCCTGCCATGGCAGTGCCCAGAGGGACATGAGCCTTCATGTCAGGGGTGCTGAGGCTGTCAGAAAACCCCTACAGTATGTGCCCAGCCCTGTGCATGAGCCGGAACGAGACGCTAATGAAGCTTCTACGTGGAGACATTCCACCTTGCCCAGGAGAGTGGCTTCGGCTACAGAGGACCGCAGGAGAAGCAAAGGGTCGGTGTGACGTGGGGACACCTGCAGGCTAGCCCAGGGGTCACCCCCTCCCTGGGTGTCTGCTTCCTAATCTGAGAAATGAGAGGGTGCGATCTGTGGTCTGTTCCACGGGACAAAGGTGAGGTTGAAGTGACAGTCCCTGTGTGTAAAAGGGCTTTTGGTAACTACACACGTGCACATTGGTTATTGGGGTGAAGGCCCCCGGAAGGAACCCTGTGCTGTTTTTCAACAGTTTGGAGTCTCCTGGGTTAACTTTGGTCTTATTTGTAAAAACCAGCACCGGGAGTAAGAGAGGCCAGCGGCTCCCATGGACACAGAATTCCAGGTGTATCTCCATCTGCTAATTCAGGTCCTCGCGGTTAGGATGGCAGACTTCTGTGTGGGTGATATCAGCGTTCCCGTGCCACCCCCATGGAAACCCTTCACAGATCTGGGACATCCCTCAAGTGAGCCGAGTGCCCAGTCCTCCTGTCCTTGAACTCGAGGTCCTGGGATGTGTCTGTGCTTGGCCACGCGTGTCTTGTCCTGTGTCCGTCTTTCGTGGCTTTGCCCCTGTGAGAACTGGAGGGGGCAGGCCCTGGCATCCCGGACGTGGCTCCAGGGTCACTGTGGGAGCCGGGCCAACCTGGACTTCTTCTCCCACAATAAAGACGAGCCCTACAGGCCTCACTGCTACCGCCGCCACCATTAATGCCGTGTTCACAACCGTGTCCGGGATTTTAGGGATGTCAGATGCTGATGACGACTCAATAAATGTCTTATCATTTTTTTCCTGGTGGCTGTTACTTGGCAGACATGAAGGGTGGGGAGGAGAGGAGGTGGAAGGGGAGGAAGTCAGATCAGCCAGAGTAATCCTGGATCCGTGACCTTTTAGGTTCTGAAGGAGGAGTATGAGAATGGGTCTGAATGAGCTGAGAATGGATGTGGGAGAGGAGAGTCCTGGCCCCCAAAGGACCTGCACAGGTCACACAATGTGAGTGGGATCAAGGTCACTTGGACGTTTTAGGTTGCTAGAAATGCAAGCAGCTCACCCTGCCGTCTTAGTTGTCCCCTGGCCTTTGAATTGTTTTATGAGCTTGGCTCCCAGGCATCCCTGAAGTTTGCCTGCTGTGAGCGGGTCATTCCACGTGCCCACAGGTGCCTCATTAGCTGCCACAGTCCCATCCCCCTAATGCTTTTGGATATCCAGAGCCAGACTAGATAACCGATTCCACGGAACCCGCATTTCCTGGAGGTTCTGTGGATGGTCACAACCATCATGGTTCGTTGCTAGCCACAGAAGATCATTTTGGCCAATCCATCAGAAAAGGAGGGCGTTAGGAAAAGGATGTTGGGCGGCTCGTAGAATTCTTGTGAGGCCGAGAAACCAGAAAAGGCGTCTCAAGCCGTATCCGGCTACAGAGCTGACAGCAAAGCTGTTAGCTGTTGGCTGTTGCTCCCGCCTCAGCCCAGTGATGTCACTTCTGTGCCAGGGACCCAACCTCACTGTGACGGTTTCTGAAAGCAGACAGCTTTGCTGCCATTCCCACCACAGAGCGGACTCCACACACAGCCTCCTCCGCAGGTCGCTCACGTCTGAACCAAAGTCTCCCGTGCGTCCGATGGATGAACCATGTTCTACTGCAAGGCATCCTGCACGTTTGACGGTTCTGGGCTCTACCTTGGGGAGGTTGGGCTTGGAAGTCTGGAAATTTTCTGAACTTAGCAACTGTATTAAGTGCTGGAATACTAAAGCCCCCCACCGCCAGCCTGCGGTCTATAGCAAGTGCAGAGCCAGCGCTGGTGACCCGCAGGCCTCTCAGAAGAGGCCAAGTCCATGCCAAGAGGGCACGGGAGCCCTACACCCACGTGGCAGATGCACCCAGGTGTCTAGTGGGCGGTGCTCCCAGGCGGGAGGCTGCCTGAGCCTCAGACTCAGGGGAACGTGCGAGAAGGCCAAGTAGCCCTCTTTCTCATTCATTTTCACCTAAGAAGCCTCACACCTGCTTGTGTCTCATTGTCCAACGGGTAATTAATTACATGGCCACACTTCCTTGCAAGGTGGCTCCAGGATCACTGTGGGAGCTGGGCCAACCTGGACTTCTTCTCCCACAATAAAGAGGTTATGTGCCCCTCATACGATGGAAGAAGGGCATGGGTTCTGGCTGGCACACAGTAGTTGGTACTGTAGCCTCAAACCCCCAAATCTTTAGGGGTTTAGGTGGTGGTCACTGGGTTCATCCACACCTACGAAAAACCCCATGGGCCTCCCACTCTACTACATTGACAGCAACGTGGGGGATGCAGTCTCCAACCTGGGCCCCAGAACGACCCTGGGTCTCCAGCCAGCAGTGCGGGAACTGCCCGCGACCACCCCTAGGGGTCCACCTGCTGATGGAGCCCGTCATCCTTGCTCTCGCGACTGCATCTCCTGAGCCGACTGCTTCCTCGTGGCTGCTACATCATTTACTCTCGTTTTAACTTGGGGGATCATCAGAGTGATGATGTAGTTATGTAATTCATAACTTCCTTGGGTCATTGTATTTCTATCAGTTGCCCTCAAGTGAACTCCATGTAGGGGCCTGGGAGCCTCCCCACTTCGCTAGACTGCCCCCCGGTGGATGCTCGGTGCAGCCGTTCTTCTGGTTTGAAAATGAAGGAGGTCCCCCTACCGTCCAGGGTGCAAAGATGATGAATTTGATGTGTAGAGAGAGTTTCCCTTGGCCTCTAGAATAGTTCTTTTCTCTGTTTCTATCAAGAAGCTTAGGGGTGTCACTCTTTTTAGAAGGAGGCTGCTGGCAAGAGGGGAAATGCCTTTCATTTATTTATTCAACAAATACTTGTTGAGCATCGAACTCTTTATCCAACAAACATTTTTCGAGTGCCTACTATGTTCTTGGAGCTGTTCTGCTGCTGGTGAGTATCACAGATAAAGTCCATGTTCTCAGGAGCTTACATTCTATAAGCAAAGAAGAAAAATGAGGTGATTTCAGGTCGAGGAGAGTGTTGTAAAGGATGGACAGTGGTTGGTAAGTAGGGAGGACTGGGAGTGGGGTGGGCTGTCTTAGAGAGGGCAGTCAGGATGGCCCATCTAACATGCAGGCATTTAGGTATCAGAGCATTCTGTCCCTCCCAGCTTCATTGGCACATCTTTTGGGGGTCTCTCTAAACCCCTCAGGGAAGAGCATTCCACATAGAGGGACCAGAAAGAATAGGTTCACCAGGTATGAAACAAATGGACAGGTCCAAGGAGGGGTGTATACCGCATTTCCAAGGCTGCCCTAAGAAATTACCAGAAACCTGATGACCTAGAACAATGGGAATCAAAGTTCTCACAGTTCTGGGGGACAGAAGTCTATTTTTTTTTTAACTGAACTGGAGGCCTCACCGCGTTCGGGACCACACCCCAGTTCAGCATATGGGTCCACACAGGCTGGGGCCGGGATTTGATCCTCGGTCCCCAAGGCTTCAAAGCGAGCACTTAACCCGCTGAGCCATCCTGGCTTCCCCTAAATTTTTTTATTTCTTTTAACTTTTTTATTTTTGAACTGAACTGGAGGCCTCACCGCGTTCGGGAAGCACACCCCAGTTCAGCATATGGGTCCACACAACCAGGGCCGGGGCCGGGATTCGATCCTCGGTCCCCAGGGCTTCAAAGTGAGCCCTTAAACCGCTGAGCCATCCCACCTTCCCCTAGAAGTCTAAAATGAAGGTGTTGGCAGGGCAGTACCCACTGAAGACCCTAGAGAAGGATCTGTTTCATGCTTTTCTCTTACCTTCTAGGGTTGCTGGCAATTCTTGGCATTTCTTGGCCTGTAGATGCATCGCTCCAGTCTTTTCCTGAGTCATGGCTTTCTCCCTCGATGTCTGTCTATGTCTCTCTATCTTCTACTCTTCTCGTAAAGACATCAGTCATATTGAACACCCCTGTAGTCCAGAATGACCTCATATTAGCTAATAACACCTGCAAAGGCCGTGTTTCCAAATAAGATCACACTGACAGGTACCTGGAGTTCAAGCTTCAATGTGTCTGTGTGTGGGGGGTGGGGTGGGGTGGGGTGGGGGGACAATTCACATACACCAAGAGGCAATAAAGTTTGAAGGTTCACTGGCTTAGCTGACACACTGCTGTGATTTCAGTTCCCATGTTTGTCCTGGAAATTCGCTGGCTCCTAAGATTCTGTTGTCTGCTAGGTCACATCTCCCACAGCAGCACCCTGTCCTTCGGGGGCTTAGTCTCAGCTGGGGAAGCTGGAGGGAATTCATCCACGTGGCCTGGACATGGATCTCTCACTGTCCAAGGGACTCCACCTTCCAAAGAAACTGAGTGCCAATTTCAAAGCAGAAACAATAGCAAACCCACACAGGATTCTGACCCTCAGCCGCACACCCTCACGGGGGCTGGGACACTCACGCAGGACCATCTGTTGCATCTGTTCCAACTCACATCGCCTTCACACGGGGACTTGGCGGTGAAGTCTCAGACTTTAGTCAGCTCAACCTGCAGCAGCTCAATGGGGGAGCTCTCCAGTTTCTCTCAGGCCAACCCTCTTCTCTCTTTTCCTTTCAGGCTGCCCCCACCCCTGTCCACTCTACTCTCAATAGCTTCCCTCCCTCACCCCAGTCCCTCCTCTTGACCATTGGTCTAGACTCAAGTGTGGCTCGGTGGTCACTGCCCTGAGCTGCTACTCTTCTGATAGCCCTGTCTTTTGGGTTTCTCAACACTCGGGAGTCATCTGTAGCTTTTCGTTTAACCCTCTTCTCTTTAGACAGTCTCTCCACGGGTAAAAGCATCCATTCCTATGTACTCGCCACGACCCCAGCTGATAATCCCGATGCTTCATCTCCGGGCACAACCTGCTGGCACAGACGGGCTCGTGCACTAAGTCCCATGGAGAGAGCAGAGCGAATTCGGTTCCAGCACCACAGACAGTTCCACGCCACTGCGCCTGCTTTAAGTGGGGATCTTGGTGTGGCCTGTTTCCCTCACGTGAACAAAGGCAGATCTAGGTTTTATGGGTCCCGAAACTTATAAAATTGTGGGAGGTCCTCTTTATTAAAAATGCAAGCATTTACATTATAATTGGTATAATAATGAATATTTTTAGAGTGAGAAAGGTTGACAGCTATCGCAAATATTATAACATCCAGAAAAATAGCAAACTATGTGTATTAATTACTCTACAGTATATTTTGCCTGACTGCATACATGCCAAACTTTGCTTTCCCACCACTACTCTGGCACTGTAGGATATTTTCATATTATGATATGATCTCCGGCCCTCTGCCTTTGTTTGTAATATAGGGTGGAACACAGGAGTATTCCTGGATGGATAACAATAATCTATAGTGAAGCAACAGTGTATTACCTAACTGTAACCCAGACTGAATATATCCCTAACTTACCTTCCCTTAGCTGGATCCTCAAAATGCTTGTGGTCAGTTCAATGCTCCCCTCCAGGTGAGAAAGTTTAGGTTTTCAGTCTTTTGCAATATATAGTATCTTAACTGTTAGAAATAGTTAGTTGTGGAAGAGGGTTTGGCAGGTAAATTTTTCCAAGAGAATTTGCTCTTGAGCCTAGGTATTAATAGGAAGAGAGGAGCAAAGCTACATGGAAGCAGCGATAATAGGATCAGTAAAGACTTCTTTACTCTCTTCTGAAAAGTTTTCCATGAGCCCAAATCTGGTTAAATGCCTCTGATGTTATCTCATAAAATTCTGTACTGAAACCACACCGAGTTTTGCACACTCACATATGAAATACCAATGACACACCTATTAAGTTCTAGGCACTTTAGATGCCTGTGACTACAACCAAGAGTTAAGGATGGAATTTTTTTTTTCTTATAGGGAATAAATTCTAATCAGGAAGGCCCAAAATATATTCACAAACAAATAAGACCATTTCAGTGCTATGTAGAACAAAACAGGGTGATGGGGGTAGAGAGTGAGAGGCCGAGCAGATTTCAGTAGGGTGCGCAGGACAGGCCTCAGATGTCAAGAAGGTGGCATTTGAGTTGAGACATAAAGGCCAAGGAGATGGATGTGCAAAGATCAAAATGCGAGGATCTGGAAAATACAAAGATCCTGAGATAGTGACCAACTGGGCGTTTGTAGAAACAGAAAAGACCAGTGTGGCTGGAACGTGGGTTCAACGAGGCTGGTAAGCAACTTTTAACTCCAAACACATAGAAATGCTGGATGAATTAGGGCAAATAGGCATATGTCTTTATTAGCAATATAGCTGAGCTGGCACTAGAAAGGGAAATCTCCAGGTGAAGGAAATGAGGAGAGATCTCGAGGATAAAACAATGTGTATCAAGTCCAGGAGGGAGGTTATAATGTTTGAGAAGTGGGCGTGACCAGATCACAGTGTCCTGCAGGCCATGAGGAGAAACCTGGGGTCCTTCTCAGCTGCAATGGAAATTCTTGGGAGAACTATAAAGGGGAGACGGAGAGAGTGTAGTTCATATGCTGAAATCACTCAGGCTGCCCAGCAGAGCCGACTGGAGGCGTGGCCAGAGGCTGCCCCCCTCACCCGGAGGAGAATGGTGCTCTCTCAGATCGGATGGGGCTATAGCAGTGGAGATGGTGAGAAATGGCTGGATTTGGGGTATTTGGAGCTTAAGCCAACAGGAGTTGCTTCTGGGTTGGGGGCCTGGGTGGGGGGAAGAAGGTGATGATTGAGTTCTTGGTGGTGATGCATTATTGGGGATGCAGAGGACAGGTGAGTAGATTGGGGAAGAAACCAAAAGAGCTCTGTTATAGAAAGGTCAATTTTTAATGTCATTGACTTTATCTGTCAGGAAAAGAGAAGCCATTCAGGTATTTGAAATATAGGGATTTTGACAGGGGGCATTAGAGGCTCACGGAACCATTGCAAAAGCAGACAGACTCGTCCATGACACCAACCTGTAGCATCAGCGAGTGGTTTCTCAGAGCCCACCTGGACGCGCATTTGAATTTCATGGGACTTGGAGTGGGGGTGGGGGTTCCACAGGCTGCAGCAATAAAGTGTGTGTGTTGGGAGGGGGTTGGCGGGGTTTCTCAGTGGTCTGTTGCCCAGAAGTGGGCTCCTCACACGAGCTGTGCAGGAAGCTGCTGAGACTCAGCTTGTGCTCAGGCCTGACCTGTTCTCTGGCCCCCAGATTTCATGCAGGGCCTCTTGTTTGCACGCTTCAAACCCCTGCCTTATGGGGAACCCCCTAAGAGAGCAGGTCAGGGCTTCTGTGTGATGCAGGGGAAACCCCTGAGGTCATGGTGTCAGTTGATGACAGAAACCCAAAACCAGGAGGCGTAGTGACAAGGGGCCAGCATAGAGTTCCAAGAGGGTCGTTGTTCTGAGCCGAATGCTGCTGCTGACTTAGGAGGTGTGGGACAGCAACCGGCCACTGGCTGGAGGCAGCCCTGTCCCCCGCACGCCATAGGCCTCTGTGCCTGTATTTACCACAGTGACTCCCTGTGCCCAGCACAGGACCCTGCAGCCTCCCCAGGGGTTCCAGACCATGATGCCCCCTGAAGGCGGCAGGACAGGCAGCTGCCTTCAAAGGGGGGCCGCCACATTTTTGGACTCCGGATAGTAAGGGCAGGCCCAGCACCTTTAGGAACCAGGGGCTTCTCTTATCAAAACCCAGGCCCCCTCCCACCTGCCCCCTGGGTCCAAAACTAAGCTTTGCTGGACCTGCTGGAGACCCATGTCTCAGTGGAACTGCACACTGAGCTCTGGGCGGAGGTCTAAACACCCTGGGCCTGCGCAAGACCCAGGCTGCCCTGAGCCTCCCAGACACACCGAGGTCAGAAGCTGGTCCCCGGCCCACATGGCAGCCTGCCTGAAGCTCGAGGTGCCGAAGGTAAGTCTTGGGGGCTCTGCCAATGGCTTGGTGAGAGGCGCAGCCCATCATTCACTTGCATCACACGCAGAGAAAACAGGCTGTGACCTGAAGGACAAGCGGGTGAGGCAACAACAAACATACAAAGCCTCGGGAACAGAGAGCAAACTCTCCCCGCAGCCAAGCTGCATACAGAACACGTTCCCGGTCTTGATGTCGTTGGGAGGAAAGTCAGTGCATGGGTCAGCACTGCCCTCTGCTGCTCACTCGGTTATCAGCAGCCCAGCGTTCCCAGCCCCGAGTTTCCTGCCAGCCAGGCTGGTTTTCACACTAGGACTCACAAATGGGCGAATGAAGGGCAAGAGCGAGTTAAAAGACTGACTATAATGAACACCAGGAGGAAACATGGACATCTCACATGGCTGGTGGAAAGAATGCGGCCCAGGGAGGATTTCACAGTGCATTTCCTCTGGGAAGCATACCCTTATTTATTTTTCTGTTGTCCATGTGAAGAACATCCAAACCTGTAGAAAATCTTGTAAGATTTTATTCGAGCCAAATTGAAAACATACCAGGAAGCAAGCTCTCAAATGCTCCTGAGAATGACAGTCTTGCAGTGTCTTTTATACATTTGGAATGAGGGAGGAAACGTCAGGTCGATGACAATAGTCAATGAGACTACCTGCTGAATTGAGGCCACGCCTTCGAGGGGTCTGGAGAGGGGATTGCTTCTGGCATTTCACAGGTGCTCGCCTGGGTGCCCAAGAACCACAGGCAGGGCTGGCTCACACACACTTAACTAAAGCCCTTACAGGCCTGGGTCGCGACGCCCCACAGTGGGGACTTCATGATCAGCTTGTTGAAATAATGGACCATGGTATCACCTGGTGAGGTTGCTCTCGGTTGCCGAATATCTACGAACGTGCCTTCTGTGTTCCTACGGATCAATACAGACACTATTTTTCTGGAAACCCTACCAATGTAAGAAGCATAGGTTGGGTGTCATTCAGGACGTGACTATGTGTCCAAGAATTTTCACACCTCATTGTAAACACAAGTGCACGCATCTGTCCACCCATTCATTCCTCACGTTTTCGTGGAGCTGTGGGCTGGGTCTTCCCTCCCCGGCTTTGGGAGGTGCCCAGGTGACAGAGATAAGGGTCTTGATCTCAAGGAGTATGTTGTTTGCAGGGAAGATGTCACTGGGCTAAAAGGAGGCCACCAGGGATGTGTCCCAGCAGAGGCTGCTAGCGTGCATGTGCCCAGGGCTCCTCTGAGGGCCCAGCTGCTAGAGGTGTGGGCGGCTGTTGGCGTACCCTGCCCCCTGCTCCAGACAGTTGCTTGGGCATACCTGAGGGGTAGCACCCTCCCCCCACCACCATCCTACCCAGCATGACCTGTGCCCAGTGTCAACTGATGCGGGCCTACCCCACCCCCGTCCCTCGCCCCTGGGTGGGACAACCTGTGTGATGCCGTGTACCCTCTGGAGTTCTCCGTGGGGTCAGGAGGAGGCTGATTCTGCTGAAAGGACGTCCCGGCCCAGCTCCCTCCACTGCCTCTCCCTGCTTTCCTCGCTCCCCTACAGCTTGTCCCCAGGGCAGCCCCTCGATAAGTTACTTGCTTGAGAATCTTTATTTCAGGCTCAGCTTCTAAGGGGTCCAGGCAAAAACACGCACCTGCGAAGAGACCCAGGAAAGATGGTGTCTAGTTGCAGGGTCAGGAAGAATGTGCCTTGACGATCAGGTTAGATTTGAGCACATTGGAAATGTTTATTCCACGAACACATATTGACAAGTGACTTCTATGATCCAGGCACTCTTCCTGGCCTCGGGGACACAGTAGCAAATATGACAAAGATTTGTTTACATTGGCACGTAACATTCTAGTGGAAAGGAAAAGAGATAAGAAAACAAATAGTGAATAATTAGATAAATTCAGCTAAGTACTATGGAGAAAATAAAACATGATGACTAGTTAATATCACCAGTTTTCTTTTCTTATAAAAGATTTATTGTTTTTGACAGAGACAGAGAAAGAGAGACGGAGAGAAGGGGGAGGGCCCAGAGCAGTCTCCATAGTTGTACATCATCAGTTTTTGACATGGTTTCCTTCCACACAGGTGGGCGGGGCCACACAGGGTGGGAACTGGGCTGGGGGCCTCCCACATGGGAGGCTGGGGGGAAGGGGTCAGCAAGAACCAAACTGGAGGCCTCCCCCATGGGAAGCACACCCCAGTTCAGCATATGGGTCCACACAGGCTGGGACTCGATCCTCAGTCCCTGGGGCCCCAAAGCGAGCGCTTGACCTGCTGAGCCATCTGGCTTCCCCAGCAGTTTTCTTTCCTACAGTTCTCCAAAAAAAAACTACCCAAATGGGACACATGATTCAGTTTAACCTTTTTCCCAACTGTTCTTGTTCTTTATACCTCTCAGTGTCAGCTTCCATTGGGTTCTGGTGGTGGGTGGTCATCTTAAACCATGACATTGAACACCAGATGGTTTTCAAACACTTCCAGGGTTGTAAGTGACATCTCAGCACATTCGCTAGGCTTTCTGAGTAACATTTAAAGCATTGATTGAAGCATTGCCTGCCATCTCTGGATTCAGGTCAGGGAGCCCTTCTAGAGCAGTGGTCCCCATTTGGGCACCAGGGACCTGTTTTGCGGAAGACAATTTTTCCATGGATGGGTGGGGTGGGGGTTTCAGGATGATTCAAGCTGCCAGCTGCTGGTCCTCTTAAGGTTCAGCTGCTGAGGCAGCCTCTGCAGTATGCAGAATCCCTGTGGCAGTGTCTCAGGGAGTCACTGGAGTGGGAAGAGCTGGGCTTACCAGCTTAATGTAGATTCTGGTTTGGTGGCCGCTGGTGGAGAAAATGCCTTAGGTATTGGGCAGGCAGTTGGGCAGGGGGAGTCTCAGGGAGTCAGCAGGGTGGAGTAGTGGAGGTCACCAGGCCAATCGGATTTAGATTTGGCCGTATGGAGGAGGGTTAAACACAAAAAAGATGGCTCCTGTCTGCTGGCTGCGTGAGAGGAAGATCTCACACAGGAAAAATCGTGCCTGTCCCTCCAGGTTTTGCCCCAAAGGCACACAACTTAGTCTCTTCCTGTATGTATCAGATGCACCCTGAGTCACTGTCCCTCCACCAGAGCCCAGGGTGAATGTGGACCTTCCCCCGTGAGGGAAGCTGTGCGTGGGCCCTTTAAAAGGTGTCTGCTATTCCCTCAGCCTTCTGTCTCACCGGGAAGGTTGGAATCCTCACAGTTTTTCACAGCCAGGTGTGGTGGGGGCTCCTCTTTTCAGCACTAGCACTCGTGGGGTGCGGCTGGGGCCCCCTGCTTCTCCAGGGGGCATCTCTGCAGCGTCTCTGTCCCTCCCAGTTCTTAACCAGCACGCTCGGGTGCAGGGCTGGACCCTTCCATGTCTCCAGCCCCCTCTGCATCTCCACCCCTCCTTCCAGTCCCTATGTGGCTTTTCAAAGAATACCCTCAGTTACAACACTTCTGTTCCCCTAAACTTTAGATGGTTCTCCAGGTTGATTGTTCTGTAATTTAGTTATAATTTTAATGTTTTCATGGAATAAGAAAGGTACAGTATTTATCTACTCTACCATTATGGATGAGATTTTAATCCTCCCTTGATGAACAAAACATTTGTGTACCTGGGAAAATGCAATGTATTTTGAAACTATGCCCCAATACTTTGCATTTAAGGAGTTGTGTGCTTGGTCTAAAGTTTAGACACATATGTGTAACCTATGCTTGGCTCAGGTTTTAAGTAAAAACTTATATCCTTTTGACTACATAAAGGTCTGTTACGATGCTGGAAAGTTGTGCAGGATATGGACAAGTCTTTATAGTGCGGACCTGCCCTGCATATTGCAAGACCTCTACTGTCCCTGGCCTCTGCCTAATAAATGCCAGTTGCACTGCAGTTCCAACTGCTGTGATGCTTAGGAATGCCCCCAATACTTCCAAAGTGGACCTTAGGAGGCTGGTTTTTTTCTTCTCCAAGAAGCATCGAAGTCTCTCTGCAGAAGGGTGCTGCTTCCTCAGGATACATCACACCACCCAGCACTGAGTTACTTAAAAGCAGCTTCCTAACTCTGTAGAGCTGATTCTATTAAGCTGATTTTGTCCTGATTACTACACACTGCATGATTGTTTCTATGGTCTGATCCTCCAGGACCCGATCTCTGATGATGGTACCAGAACCTGTGACACAGGGCAGCACAGTGGTATCCAGAGGGCTAGATAAGCAGGCACCAACCGCTGTCCCCTTCCTGCCCGCCCTCCCCAATGCCATGGATATTTTCTGAGCTTCCATAACTTTCCCCACCTCCCGTGATCTCTGGGGTTTCCACCCCATGTCAGTGCCGGCCCATTATGTCCAGTTGTAGATGAGCAGACTTAGTTCAGGAGACGGTGCTACTGGGGTTGAGCTGACTCAGCGGAGACTCGCGGTCCATGGGGAACAGAACATTGTAGGCAGCGCAAGTTCTTAGCTGCTTCTGCAAAGGATGGTGTTTCCAGATTCTTGTGGTCCTCTGTGTCCTCCTCTCCCCAACCACTCACCACACCTGGCCGACCTCAAGCTTCAAGCTGGAGGGCTTTCCCCCATGCCTTGTTTTCCACGGCTACGTTGGAGAGCAATGGGCTCTAGGCCCATTCCCCTGTACCAGGTGCTGCTATGTTCACTTCCAGTTGGCATTTTTTTGCAGGGGGGAGCCAGGGAGTGCTCTGGGAAATAAGTAATCCCTGACCCCCACTTGCCAGTATTGGGTTCTCTAAAAGGCTGACGGACAATCTGATTCTTGGGAACTCTGTGCTCTGCTCTCCAACTCCAGAATCATGTTGTGTTGTGCCCTTTGAATCAGCATCCAGCCCTCACAAGTCCTGTCTCTTAGCCGCAGGCTCTAACATTATCCTAGGCCTTAGCCACGTGGCCACTTCCTTGACCTCTGCTTCTTAAGGTTAAGCAATAGATGTGTGTTTGGTGGGGGGAGGGTGGGTAGAACCCATCTGTTCCCTGCCTCCGGACCCACTTCCAGCTGCCACTCCATGATGGCAACAGACATCATCTCTAATAGGCAGCAGGGGCTGGGGAGGGGCCCGGGAATCGCATTTCCCTAATTTCTTTGATTTCTCTCAGGCCTGCATTTTATTTCCTGCCATGTTTCCATTTTCTGCCTCTGTTCATACAGGCTTTAGTACTCAGCAGACATTCAGCTTTTGCAGTTCTTCACAATGTTTGATTCTCTGACTCTTGACTTTTTAGACCTTAACAAGGCTAAATTCTGTTTCCCTTCTCATGTCAGGTAGGTCAGCTTCAACTGAACCATATTGCTTTCATAAAGAAACTTACAACAGTAAAAAGAAACGAGAGAGGCTAAGCTAAGCATCTAGGGATATACACGCGCATAATAACACTCTAAAGAAGCCAAGGAAGTGATTACTTTAAGTCAGGAGAGTCATTAATTTGGGGGCAGGGAGAGAAGTGTGATTCGGATGCCACATGAAGGGAGAGCTTCCAAAGTAATTTAGGAGAGTTCTGTTGGTTTTGGGTGCTGGCTTATAACTTATCAAAGCTATCTATTTTTGCTTAGTTTCTATATCTGTATTTATCTTACATTAAAAAGTTAGGCTTAACAATTCCATGAAAAGGCAGAGATTTTCAGACTGGATTAGAAAACATGGTGCAACTACATTCTGCCTATATGAAACAGATTTTTAGATTCTAAGAAACAGGTAGATTGAAAGTAAAAAGAGGAAAAAAGATATCTCATGCAAATAGCAACCACAGGAAGGCTAGCGTGGCTATTCTGATAGACAAAATAGACATAAATATTTTATAACAATCAAGAGTCAATCAATCAGGAAGCTTTAACAATTATTAACACATATGCATCTAATAACAGAGCACCAAAGTACAGGAAGGAAAACTGACAAAAATAGATAATTCAACAATATTAGTTGGAAACTTTAATATCCTATTTTCAATAATTGCTAGGACAACTAGACAAAAGATCAATAAGGAAATAGAAGATTTGGACAACTCTATAAACCAAGTAGACTTAATAGACATCTATAGAACACGTTATTCAACAACAGAATAGACATTCTTCTCAAGTGCACATGGAACATTCTTCAGGATAGAACATATGCTAGACTATAACATATACCTCAATTAATTTAAAATTATAAAAATAATTTTAAAAAATGCTCTCTAGTCATAATGGAATACAATTAGAAATCAATAGCAAGAAAATATTGGGAAACTCACAAATTTGTGAAAAGTTAGCAATATACTCCTAAATAACCTTGAGTCAAAGAAAAAAAAAAAAATCCAAAGAGAAGTCAGAAACTACTTTGAGAAGAATGACAATTAAGATACAGCAGACCAAAAACTTAAAAATGCAGCTAAAGCATTTTTAGGATCATTTATAGCTATAAATACCTATATAAAAAAGAATAAAGATTAAAAACTTATACATGCATGTTTGTAGCAGTGATATTCATAATAGCCCAAAGGAGGAAACAACCCAAATATCTATAAATTGATGAGCAGATAAATAAATGTGGTATATTCATACAATAAAAATATTATTTGGACATAAAAAGCAATCAAATAATGACACATGTTATAATGTGGATCAACAGTGAAAACATTAAGCTAAGTGAAATCAGCCAGTCATAAAAGGCCACATATATGGCTCCATTCAAATGAAATGTCCAGAACAGAGGTATCTATGGAGACAGAAAGTAAATTAGTGGTTATTTGGGGCCGGGAGGATTGTGGGGGTTAGAGAGGGTGATATCTGAAAGGTATAAGTTTCTTTTTCTTTCTCTCTCTCTCTCTTTCTTTTTTTTTGAGATGATGAAAACATTCTAAAATGGACTGTAGTGATGGTTGCAAATATCTGTGAATATATTAAAAACTTTAAAATTGTACATTTTCAATGGTGAATTGTTTGGTATGTGGTTTATATCTCAATTAAGTTGTTTTTTAATAAGTTAAAAAAATAAGACAACACTGAAAAAGAGAAATGGTGTTGTAAGTACATTTAAATACATTTGAGTCAGACATATTTGGGAGAAGCTGTAAGTTCAAGCTTAACTAATAATAACAGTAATAAATGTAAACATTAAGAGTTTAGTTTTTCTTATCTTTATGCAACTTAAACTATACTTGTTTTTGTGCAAGTGAGTACTATCATAGAATAGATTCTTTTATATTTAATGTCTTTAGCACTTTAAAAAATATCTCAATTTAGCTTTTGTAATTAGCTATTTTAAAAGGCTGAATAAAATTTTAAGGTGTGAATGTGCTAAAATGTGGGTAATAAGTCTCCTTATGCTCTGTAAAAAAAATGTCAAACTGTTTTTCAAAGTGGTTGTGCCATTTTGTCTGCTTACCAGCCATGTATGAAAGTTCTGGTTGCTCTGTATACTCACCAGCACTCAGTATTGTTAATTTTTCTTTTTCCTTTCTAATAAGTGTGTAGTGCTGTCCACTGTAGGTTTACTCTGTATTTCTCTAAGGAATTATGCTGATGAATATATTTTCATGTATTTACTTGTGCCACTCATATCTTTCCTTTGGTTAAATGTCTGTTCACACCTCTTATCCATTTTCCAAAATATTGGGTTATTTGTATTCTTATCATTGAATTGTGAGTGTTAAAAGAAATTCTTCATCAGACATGTAGTTTACAAATATTTTCCTCCAGGCTATGGCTTCTCTTACTTTCTTAATAGTATATTTAGAAGAACAGACATTTAAAAACATGTAAAAAGCCCAGTTTATCCATTTAAAATTTTATTTTGCTACTTTTGTTTTCAGAGATGTGTTTTATACAGTAAGGAATAAAGAGATTGTGAAGAATTTTGAGCAGGGGAGCAACATACCAAAAGAGACGTTAAAAAAAAACCAAGCAAAGCTTGGTTCAATTGCAGACAACAATATAAATTGAAGTAAAAATAAATCTAGAGTAAGAAAAGTCAGCTGTTACAATAAATTAGGTGTGAAATAAATGAGGATTTAAGTAAATGTGGTAACAACAGGAATTGTAGTTTATTAAAACTTCATCTCTGCTTAACCAGAGTGTAATTATGACTATGTAGAGTTCCTCACGGCAGTGGTAGGTGATTCCAAAGGAGTATTGGGGCTCCTTTGATTGGCAACGTAAGGAGGCCCAACCTACTTAAGTCTAGCTGGTCTGTCCCTCAAATGTGCTCCCTTTTGGGGACCATGATTTCCTATTCATTTAGAAAATATACATTTTCCACGATGCAATTTGGCTATAACGTTCATATCAGTTAGCTGTTGCTGTGTCATAAATCATCCCAAAACACAGAGTTCTAAAACCACCGGCATTTATGGAGTTCATGATTCTGAGGATGGGCAGTTGGGGCTGGGATCACCTGGTGGTTCTTCTGGGTTCTGCTGGGTCCTCTCCTATATCTCCGGGTGGCTTTGCTCATCTTGGCTGGGCTCTCCCATATGTCTCAGTGCCCTTCTGAATGGCTTGTCTTGGCGGCTCCTCCGGGCTGGCCTGGAGTTGTTTGCTGGACAGCTGGCAGGATTGCAAGGGATTGAGCTGAAGAAAGCAAGAGCCGGCGAGGACCAGGCTCAGAATTGGCAAGCGTTTTCCATTGCATTTTATTGGACAAAACAAGTTGCAGCCGGCCCAGACTCCAGGAGTAAATACCGGGAGGGGAAGGGAAATAATTGTGGGCATTTTTTTATTTTTAATTTTTTAATTTTTTTTTACAAACCATCTATTCCAGAGTCTATCTCAAAATCTGACCTAAGGACAATTGGCATTCTTAGGAAAGTAAAGCATCTTAGAGGCCCTTCTGGGAGTTGATAGTGAGCGAATTATTTCTTAGACAAACTTTCGTTTGATTAATTCTTGCAGAATCTGAGGACCTCAAGAATGAAGCAGAATTACAATCTAAAGCGGAAATCCCAACTCTTGTTATTTGCCTCCCACAAGCATGAGAAACAGGCACATTATTAAGAGCTGCACTTTGCTACAAATATTAACTAACTACAATTGACCCTCTCTGGGATTTTCCATTTAGTTATTTACTGGAAGCTGTTCTGTAATTTGCAACGTGCTGTTATCTATGAGGCTATCTTTCTTTTAACTGTGCTGGGTTGCATGCATTAATACAGCTTAATATCTCTTCCTGTTGCTTCTCTAATTAAAAGCTTGTTGGATTTCCAAGTAAGAAACACTATATCCAGACACGAGTAATAAAGACGGCTAATAATCAGGAGACAAACATCAGCAAGGGATAATATCAAGCAGACATGAGGGGGTCTTCTAATCAGGCAAAGGAAAGGGGCCAAGGGTCTGGGGGCTGGGGGGTTGTAAGGCAATGCTGTGGCTCTGGGAAGCCAGCTCCCCTAGAAAGGGGCCTCTGTAGACCGAGGGTCCGCAATGCGCAGCCTGAATGTAGCCCAGGTACCCCGTTCCAAGCTGACTGTGTGAATTTTGGGTTCCAGGAGAATAGCTCATGTCTGCCTCTCTAGTCATCACCTCTCTTCCTTCCTTGCTTCTCTAACTCCTGGCTTCTGTTCCTGCCTTGGTCCTCACCTCCCAGCAGGTAACAGATCTAGTCGTTATAGAACCGGCCACCAGATGGCACTAGCTGTTCAGACTAAAGAGCTTTATTGAGCGGCTCCTGGTTGAGTGAAGGCAGGGTCTGAGGACACCTTCTCTGCAATGCCTTTGGAATTCGCATTCCACCACTTTTCTCTCCATCTTCACACCCCAGCTCCACCCCACTTTAAAAGTAGACTGAGGATGTGTGTGCGTGTGTGCCTGTGTGTTTGGTACGGAATGGTGGGGGCGGGGGAGAGGGGATTTGTGGGTTCCCCGGGGAATTTGGGTGATAGCCCCTTTAAAGACAGACTTAACTCTGGGCAAGAAAAAAAGGTACAGCAATTGCTTCCTATTCTCATATCTTGAACCCTCACCTCTCTTGAGCATCCCCACTGGGCGGTCCCACAGGTATGGCAAACTACATTTCAAAGACCCAACTCACTACTTCCTGCTTTCCATGCTCACCCTTCCCAATGGATTCTTCTTTTCACAGTTCCCTCCACATTTATTGCTCCTTTCTAACCGAATCGGTTCAGGAACCTAAAAACCATCCTATTTTCTTTCACAACAATCACTCTCCTATCCAACCTGGTACCGATTCACGTTGCTACACCTCACATCTGCCTCTTTCACCCTTTCCTTTCTGTCCACTTGCAGTGAATGGTTGGGCACTTAGGTTTGAATATAGTGGTGGTGCTGACACTGGGGATACAGCAATGATATTGAATCTGAAATCTTAAGGATGAGTTGACGTTAGCTCAGCAAAGAGGAGTAAAGGGCATTCTCTATAAAGCACTAGTTCCCAACTTGGGGTGATTTTGCCCCCAAAAAGGAACTTTTGGTAATGTACACAGACGGTTTTGATAGTTACAGCCTGTGCGGAGGGCCAGGTAGTGCTGGCATCTAGTGGGTAGAGGTCAGGCTGCTGCTAAACATCCTACAACACACAGGGCAGCCCCCAAGACAAAGAATTATTCAGCCCAAGGCGTCAGTAGCATTGAGAATTCCTATGACAAAGGAAGCAACAGAGGGGTGAGAGCACATGGCTTTTTTAAAAGAACTGGAAGCGTTTTGTCACGGTGGGAAGATGTGGTGGGGACTCGGTGTGCAGAGTTGCACTCTGGCGCTGAGCATCTCTCCAAGGCTAAAGGAGAATATGTATGGATTGGAAGTTGTTGGAGGTACTGGAGACTTTATGCTAAGGTAAGGTGACCAGATTTTAACATTGCTAAAGCGGGACACCATTGACCGGGGGGAGGGGGGGGGGGTTCTTGATTAAAAATTGGGTCTATCTCCCGCCATTCCCTAGCTTGTCGTGCATTCTTTCCAAAAATCGGGACTTTTTTAAAAGCTCTGCGGGACGTGGGACAAATTGTTAAAAATTGGGACTGTTCCACCAAAAGCCGGATGTCTGGTCACCTTAAGGTTATTGAGAACCACGGGTGGGAATGATGGAGCCTTGGAAATATTTTGTGAACGAGTAGGCAGTTTCAGTTACTGGTTTGAGCCAGGCCTTCTTGTCCAGACCTCCATAGGAAAGACATTGGCATGCTGTGATCCTGCTGATTTTTTTGTTGCTTGTCTAAAGAAATCAAGTTAATTTTTGCATAAACCAATTTGGTTAAATGTATTCATTAAGCATTATAAATTATCTGTAAATTAAAAATTTCTACACACAACCATGTCATATTCAAATCCTAACTTTTCCAAATGGAACATGAATTAGTACTTATACCACTTCTCTGTTAGTGATAACCCTGAAATGGTTATCACATATTTTAATTTTATATACCTATGAACAATGATTACTTTTATACAATTACATTTATTTCCATTAACTCTCATATTGACCTTTTTTTTAAAGATTTATTTTTATTGTTTTTGACACACACACAGAGAAAGAGAGAGAAAGAGAGAGAGAGAGAGAGAGAGAGAGAGAGAGAGAGAGAGAGAAGGGGGAGGGACCAGAGCAGTCTCCACAGTTGTGTGTCACTAGTTTTTCGATACAGTTTCACTCCATTCACTCCACAGGTGGCCGGAGGCTGCTCAGGGCAGGAACCAGACTGGGGGCCTCCCGCATGGGAGTCACACCTCTGATGGGGGGAAGGTTCCTACATGGGAAGCACACCTGGGGCGGGAGCTGAACCAGGGGCCTCTCACACAGGAAGCTCTCTCTGGCAAGAACCAAACTGGGGGCACACACCCCAGTTCCGTATATGGGTGCCCGTGGGCTGGGGTGGGGATATGATCCTCAGACCCTGGGGCTGCAAGATGAGTGCTCAACCCGCTGAGCCATCCTGGCTTCCCCATATTGACCTCTTTTGTTCTTTATTCTTTTCTGTATTTACATAAACTGGGATCATTTTCCTTATGACTTTGGTATTCCATTTATTGTATGTCAGCTGCTGCTAAATTTTCTCAGCTTTTTATGGCCTAAAATGTCTTATTATTGTTTCGTTTTGAAGGATATTTTTTTCTGGAAAAAATCCAAGTTTAGCAGTTATTTTTTTTCATTACATGGAAGATGTTATTCCATTGTTGGCTGGATTCCATTATTTTCATTGAGAAGTCAGCTGTAATTCAAGAAAATGGCTCCCTTTTCCTCTAGTTACTTTCAACACATTTCTCTTGTTTATATTTTTTTCAGCAGTTTTCCTGTGATAGATTTAGGTGTGTTTTTTCTTTATATTTTCTTGCTTAATGTTTATAGTATTTCTTAAACCTACGGTTTGATATCTTTTGTCTGTTTTAGAGAATTTCTGTCTAGTATCATTTCAAATATTGCTTCAGTCCCATTCATTTTCTGCATTCTCTCCCAGACTACAATTATAAATATTAAAATTTTTGCTATGGCTTATATGTCTCTTACTCCTTCCTTCTTTTTTATGCTTCACTTTTGATATTCACTTCTGATCTATTCCCAGTTAACAAATACTATCATCTATCTATCTATCTATCTATCTATCTATCTATCTATCTATCTATTTGTCATCTATTTTTCTGTATCTACCTAATGATAAATATAGATCTCTACATATACATTATATATATACACACACACACACATACATAAATTTATATTGCTGTTAGGCATATCTGCTGAGTTTTTAATTTGTTTTATATTTAACTTTTTTTTACTGTACACTTTAAAATTTTCTAATAAAATTTACCATCTTGTCATCTAATTTCTTGAACAACAATAATCATGTATTTTGAAGACCATGTCTGATGCAACCAATATTGAATCACCTCTGCCTCTGTTTCTGTTGATTGTCCCCCAGTTTAAACAATTTGGTTTTATTTTCTGATATTACAATTTTTTATTAAATCCTATACTGAGTATAAAAACATTTTATAGATGCTCTGGATGGTGTTATCTATGCCTAGCGAGGGTTTATATTTGCCTCTGGTAAACAGTTATGGTAGGATACAATCCCTCAGTCCAATTTGCTAATGAATTCACTTGAAGCTGGGTTCAGTCTTAGTAAGGGATGGTCTATTTCTGGCTCATCTCTATTGCTATAGTATTGGTCCTTTCGGGCTCTCAGTGGAAATCCTGAGTTTAATGAGAATGTAGGAAATCCCTGCTCAGCTTCCTTGTCTCTTAGCCACCACTTGTGAATCAAGTTCCTTTGATCAGAAAAGAAGTATGAAATTAATGCCAAATGTATGTTTTTGTAAATTTCTTTTCTCCTGAATTTTGTTTCCTCAAGTCCTTGCTATCAGCGTACTTCTCCAATATCTTCAAATACGTACTAAAAAACATATTCCCAAGCACTTCTATTTGATTTTAGTAAGAGGGTTTTTCTGAAACCAGCTACTCTCTCATTACCAGAAGCATAAATCTTTGATTACAAATCTTTAAAGTGCATACAATGAGTTTCTTACACGTGGTTTCCATAAAAAGAATATTAAGGGCTCTGTGTAAAGCTACATAAAGTTTTTCTTGTGATTCAAGGTTTGGTATATAACTTTGTTTATCCTTTATTTCTTTTTTATGAACTGGATAGACATATGAGTGTGTGGGATTTTTCTTTTTTCTCATTGCTACAAAGAAAATGTTTATTGTGTCTGTGTTTATATTTCCAATTCTTCTTTTTACTTTACAAAGACTTCCAGGGAAATAAAGAGAAAAAACATTTTAGCTTTATAATGCTATTTTCAAACCAGAAGTCTGATCTCATTTTCATTTTAAATATATCACTTTGGCTATTGCCTGGAACTTATTTCAAATAGCAAAAAACTGGAATGAACCTAAATGTACAGAATGGTTAAATAAATTATGATAAATTCATATAATAAAACATCATAACCATTAAAAATAATTAGATAGCTTTCTATGTAATGATATGGAACTATTCCAAGAGGTATTGAGTGAAAATGGCAAGGTATAGAACAATGTGTGTGCTATTACTGCTATCATTTGTGTGAAAAAATTTATGTGTACATATTTTTTATAAATGCATAAACTGCATTTGAAACAATATACAAAAACTAGTAAATTTTACTACTTTCAAGAAAAGTTACTCCTAGGGAATGGAACAAGGTCATTAGGGAGGGGACAGGTTCAAGAGGAGCATTAACTTTCCAATGCATATCCTCCTATACTTTTTGGATGTTGTGTTGTGAGCGTGTGTTATCTATTAAAAAAATGTAAATGAAATATTTTTAAAAAGAAAACATGCATGTTACTGTACCCCAGTGAGATTTTCATTTATAGGCATTACTAAACTACCTTTTCCCTCCCATTATTAGTCTAGTAATACGTATTTTATACGATTAAAATCAGATAATCTGGTTTTCCTTAATATAACTTTTTCATATTTTTATAATCTTCAAAATTATTTTAACATTTTGTATATTTTATTTAGTTCATGTACTATAATTTATTTATTCTTTCCTCAAGGTTGATCATTTAAATATTTATATGTTTTTTATTATGTGTAATTCAATGATGAATATCATTTGGTCTGTATAATTAACTCTAAAAACTTTCTGGTTATTTGGTCAGGTTATTTGGTATTAATATAAGAATATTAATAAGATAGGCACTAGATGGCACAGAAAAACATTCAGAAATGATTATAGATGATCCTTTGAGATACCCATGACAAACAAGCAAGGCAATTTTCATTCATTCTAACATTTGTCTATATGAGTAAAACAAACAGAGTTGTTGCTCTTTAAATATACATACAGTGAAAATTGAGCTCTTAGGAAATAATGCACTTAAAGAATCATTAATTATTACCTAATTACTTGCACCACTGTGGCATGGACAAAAAAGTGCTCTGCAATGATGAAGTTGTCAATTACAGTTGATAATTAAGGGTCCAGGTGCATGTTTAACTTAACAAGATAAATATCTGCCCAGATGTTGTTTGTCTGCAGCTTCATTACCAGGTAGGTTAGAAGATTTTCATCAACTAGAAAGACTATTAAATGTATAACCTTGCTGCATCAACAAATCTTTAACAAATCTGTTACTATAGCCAACATTCATTTAAGAAGGCTGTTCACCAGACTTCCTAGAGAGCAGAAGAAGGAAGTATGTGTGTATAATACCATGTTTGCAGATTTTCAGTGAAATGGTTATTTGAATATAAAATAGGACAAAAATATGGCAGTAATGGAAACTAGAGAAGATGCCTCTCTATGCCAGAAACACAAAAGAATTTTGTGCAAAACTTAAAATGCCAGACTGAAAGAAAAAAACAAAGTAATCAGTCCATGTTTGGACTCTTCCAAGGAACCCAAGATCCTTGTATGGGAGAGATAAAGATTCTGACAGTTATAATAATAAGATGTGCTAAGTTGAAATACGGAGGCTGGGAAGAAAGGACTGGTTGCAAGAAAAATGGAATTCAGATCATGTCACTCCTTGTACAGTTTACTCTCAGTTAACCAGAACTCAAACAACTGGCAAACCACTCAAATAACCGTCACAAAAAAAATCTTCAGAAAGCCATGGAACCATTCTTGTTATACTGAAATGGCTGGATTTTTTCCAGCTAGTCCTCAGATAAGAATTACTACCGAGTTTGTTCTTAGTTTGTTATATCCAATACATGATTATTAATTTTTTTTACAATATATATCTTCTCTCATAATAACATTTGCACTTTGATCTTATTTTTCTGCTATATTTACAATGTATAATTTACTAAACATATTTTAATTTATAATGGATATCAGGGCTCACTGATAGTCTACTTTATCTACAGCTTTATTATTATTTTTTAATTTCTTTTTATCTATTTTATTTTTTTCTCCATAGTTCTTATCACCACTTGATATCTATCTGTCTATCTATCTATCTATCTATCTATGCTTTATTTTCAAGATTTATTCACGACCTTTTGTTGGAAGTTAATTTTTCTGGAGAGATGGAAGCAATTAGGACATTTTAATTTCATCACTTTGCTGAAGTGGTCCATGTCTAAAAACTATTTGGGAGCTAGTACTTACCATATTTTTCCATGCATACCATGCCCCCCATGTATAAGACGACCTCTACTTTTCTAACCCAACATGAAGAAATTGATACACATGAAGAAAATAATACTCCTGTGTATAAGATGATTCCCAATTTTTGGTCCAACAATTTTAGACAAAAGGATTATCTTATACAAGGGAAAATACAGTATTTAATCATTTGCATTTATGAAAATATTAATAAGATCTGTATAAAGAGGTCTAAACAAGTCAGGCTAGCAGTTCTTAATAGTTAGCATAATAGTTATAATTTTCGGCTGTAAAATACCCACATCCAGTGTTTTGTTTATATTGCTATCCTCTGACTCAATTCACTCCATCAAATTTAGGTTAAGCTTGGGCAAATATTATATACTTGACTTATCAAGTAATCATAATTCAGGAAGCCAGGTGTGAAGAGCCACCATTTAGTAAGCATTTACTACTTAAATGACATTAGGTTAGGAGATTTAACAAAATAGTAAGATCGTTTTTTTATTATAAGAAGTTTGCAAACCACGTAGTATTGTCCCTAGTTTTACAGTGGAGCAGACAGAGGCAGATAGTTAAGTAAACTACGAGTGACCACATATGAATAAGTGACAGAAAGAGACTGGAGGCAGGCCTGTCTCAAGTCAAGTCCTATTCATTGCACTACAGAACAGAGCATTGGAAAATTCAAATGCACAGCCGGTGTAAAATGCCCAATGGTCTGAACGAGCCACACGGGCCCGCCTGTTCTGGTTGAGCCGCAGGGCGGTGTTCTGAAGCTCCTTTTCTCTTCATGTGGTGTGCGTATCCCCTTAATACCCACTTCTGTGGGAAGCAGAAAAGAGAGCATTCCTCAGCTCAGGAGATGACTGTGTCCAGGGCCTCCCGGCTCAATCTTGCAGGGGATCCATGCTTCACTCCTGAGCAGTCCTGGGGTTTCTCTCCTGGGTATCTGATCAGGCACTGGCTGGCTCGTGGTGTGGCAGGCACCCACGCTGGCGTGTGAGGTCCCAGCACACGTGGGCTCTACGTCAAGTCATCATGCTGATTGAGCAGGTGCTTCAGGCCAGAGCCTGACCTCTGGGAAGAAGACGTGGCTTTGCATTATTCTGTCCTTGTTTTGCAGATCAATGCTTTACCTGTATACTTCTGTGTATTTTGTTTTTGATCACCTTTACTGAATATTATTTTTCATACTTTCTTATATTTTGGTAGGCTCCCTTCCCTTTTTTTTCTTGCTTATTATATTTATTGTAAAATGCAAATAATGCAGAAATATATGAAAGAAAATAAACTCTCTTTCATTTAAAAAAATTTACTCTGTTGGGAGTTTATCACGGTCCATATCCATTATATGCATACCCTCATTCATTTCTTGCGATAATTCTGTGAATGGGTATGATTATTCTTATTTTGCAGGTAACAAAAATGAGGCACACAAATCAAATTACCATTTTCAGGTTAACTCTGTAAATTGCAGTCTTTTCTCCACATGATCTTTATTAGAATCCTTTCGGCCCTCTTCTTTGACTTCCATTCTATCTCTTTCTGATATGACATGTGCTGTGGAGAGCTCACTAGCTAATAGGCTTTTTAAGAGCAAGAAGTAGTTAGGTTTACTTACATGGCTGCACTGTCTACAGATCTGACATGGAGTCGCTAAGCAGTACAACTTCCTAGTATCAATGAATGAATAAATGGAAGAATGAACGGAGTTTTAACCAACAGGTTCTTTGTATGCACCATCTCATCTGATCCTGTTAAAGTAAAATAACTTTTTTGGAAAAGGATAATGCTGTTCCATGCTGAGTTCAAGTCAAGAATTTTGTAGTATCAATTGTTTATACAGAGATTTAATAAGAATAATCATATTAAGCATTTAGGATTTTTTATGTGCTCTCTGAAGTAGCCAAATGTTCTTCTTTTTAATATACTAATGCTGACTTGTCTTCCATCGTATTCTGTGCTTACCATTTCATGTGGGCACTTTTCTCTCTTGCACCGTGAAAAGAAAGTGGTCTTGTTCTGTTCCTAGAAGTACCCTGCCAAACACTTCTCAGCTCTCATTGTATGCTCTCTGCCTCAGGTCAGTGGTCATCATGTTGGCCTTGCGGAATGCACCTTAAAAGTCCAATTCAGTGGACCGACTACCCCCGCTTCCTTCCTCTCCCAGAACCAAAACTTTCTAGGGAAGTTGAAAACATCACCTGAACTCCCTTTGGTTTTCTACTCAGATTCCCTGTTTTTTATTTTATTTCTTCTCTGTGCAATTGTAAAAGAGTACTCCTGTTTTTTTTTATTTGTTCCCTGGGGAAGTAGTCACAGTTTGAGGTACTTTGGTAACTTTTCCCTCCCAAGGCTATGCACATGCTATAGGAGGACCGGCATTTTCATTTCCTCCTCATCTTCCCTGGACCCCTTCTTTTTTTTTCTCTGTGCCTCCTTTAGATCTCTAACCTCCCCACGGAATGTCACACTCACCACACCCCATGCTCCTGTTTGCCTCAGCCACAATCCCACAGAGGCGCCCTGACTTCAGAGCTCCCTCCGATTTGTAATTTGACCTTGAAGAAGTGGGTAGACCTTCCTTGACCACCTGGGAAATAGAGCGTACTTCAGAAAGAGACGAGCGAATTGAGAGTTGTGGAATCACAGGTCTTTAAAAAAATCAGCAGCTATAAGAGTTAATTATGCTAGTGTTTCTCCACCCACTTTGTTGATGAAAGAGCTTCTAAGTTTTTACCTGTCAATCTGATCCTTCAGATAAAAGACTCTCCCTTTGAAGACAGTCATTGTATGAAAATCTGAGAGCCCATATCAATATTTATTAGGGTACGCACACCCCTCCTGTCCTGTTGTATCATGGATTTATTGCACGCCTGGTTATTCTGGACTCCCGAAGCTCTTTCAAGGACTGTGCTAAAATTAAACCTTCTGGCTGTTCCTTGGGAGAATCACAGCTTCAGACATTTGTGTAGCTGACTTGCTTACAGAAATACGAAAGCAGGTTTTTTGTTCTTTTTAATCTCTACTTAGCAAAATATTTCTTCTTTTATTTTCCCTGTCCCTGTGATTCCTGGTGATTGGTAACTGAAGGCCAAGTTCCTCTGGGAATGACTGCCTTGGTTTTCTGCAACTATAGGTCAAAAGGGAGGGACAGATGTATGTTGGCCACTGAGTAAAAGAGAAACAGAAAGCTGAACCATCACTGTGCCAGAAGGAATAAGAAACTTACCACTGTGAGCGGAAGAAAAAGTAAAACATTCTTTTCTTAAAATTAATTTTGGGGAAACATTAGGTTAATTAGGAAAGTTAAACTCAGTGTCCAAAGGGAAGAGCTGATAATGACCCACTCAATGGGCCACATGAGTTGAAATTAGAGCCACACAGCTTTAGAAAGAACTAGTATAGCTTTTCCCTAACTTAGGGAAATGTAATATTGTGGCAACAGTTACATGGTAGAACTGTGTATTGGATATCCTTTCCATTTTTATTTTTTGTTGTTGTTAAATTGATTGAAGTGAAATTGGTTAGTAAAATTACATGGGTTCTGGGAGTACATTTCTACAACATAGCATCTATGTGTTGCATTACATGTTCACCACCCAGAGTCAATTCTCTTCTCATCACCATAGATTTGACGTTCCCTCTCTCCTCCCCCACCGCTCCCTATAATTTCCATTTTTTTAATCTCCAAGAATTTTCGGGGAACAAGAATAGAAGGTGCTATCTGTTGAATGAGTTAACGTGTGAATAAATGAAGGAATGAGTGAACGAACAAACAAATGAGTGAACAGAACAAGGAGGATGATGCTCCCTTCCTGACCTAGTCTGACTGCACCTGGAATATTGTGCTCAAACTAAAGAACCGCTGAGATAGGGTTGGTCTGGGAGTTACGTTATATGAGAAATTTGTGAAAATGAGAAAGTTAGCTTTTGAGGGGAGACATTTAAGGCAGTGGAGGTATCTCATAGCTGCTTCCAAATATTTAAAGCCTTAGTGAGTGAAATAAGAATTGAGTACCACCTCTTCTTTATCCAGTTATCTACAATGGGCACATACGTTGCTTCCATATCTTGACTATTGTAAATTGTGCGGCCGTGAACATAGGGGTGCATATATCTTTTTAAATTTGTCTTTTGGATTTCTTTGGATGAACACCCAGAAGTGAACTTGCTGGGTCATAAGGTAATTCTATTTTTAATTTTTTGAGAAACCTCCAAACTGTTTTCCACAGTCAGCTACACCAATTTGCAATCCCACTCCCAGTGCACAGGGTTTCCTTTCTTCCACATCCTCAACATTTGTTGTTTGTTGATTTATTGATAATGGCCATTCTGACAGATGTGAGGTGATATCTCATTGTGGTTTTAATTTACATGTCTCTGATGATTAGTGATGTTGAGCATCTTTTTATATGTCTATTGGCCACGTGTATATCCTCTTTGGCGAAATGTCTATTCAGGTCCTCGGCCAATATTTTAATTGGGTTGTCTGTTTTTCTGGTGTTGAGTTTTATGAGTTCCTTATATATTTTGGTATTAACTCCATGTGTGTGTATGCATGCATGTGCATGCATGTGTCACTCTCTGAAGAGATCCTGTAGCTTTAATCAAATTCTTAAAGGGATAAACTCACAAGAGTTTAGAAAATGCCAGTTTAAGGCCTTCTACAGCTTTTGTGCAGAGAAGAGAGCTTGCCCCATACCAACTTTAATTCACAAACAGAAATCAGCTAGTTTAAGAAAGAAACACAAAACAAAACAGAAAGCCTACAATTGACGTTATTAAACCAATTCATTCTGATTGTAGGAACCCAACCTTTGGAGATTTGCTTTACTAGGTGTTTCGGACTCAGCGAGGAGCGTTTAACGGATGCTTCTTTTTCCCTAAAGGACGTTGAGGATGCAGGAAGAGTCCAGGACTGCCTCAGACGGGGGAAGTGAAGATTACTCAGGGACTTTTCTGAAGCACTCCTCCCCAGAGTTTTGCAATATTCAACAGGGGAGTCTCTGAATGATCATTTTGTGTCCATAAAACTTCATTTTTCCTGCCCTCTGTCCTTGCCTAACATCATCAAGCATTGCACGGCAGCAGAAACATACGCAAAAACATGGAAATCGTAGAGATCAAAAGCAGTCCAATTTCCAAGGAGAGAATTTCATCTCTGTTTCTGAAGATGCTGTCATCGTTCTTGCTGAACGCTTTTGATGGCAGATACCTACAGAAGGATAAAACGCTCCTTGCATAGTAGCCACATGCTCGTTTCTGCTATCTGTTGGGATCATTCTTGGCCAGAAAACTGCAAAAGCAGCTGTGAGAAGAGAGGATTTGGTTTTATTAAGTAGTCTTATATTGAGCATTTAATGATTGTATTTCCATATTTCTATTAACACTACATAAACTACCAATACCATTTAGCTTTATTATTAACAGCCCATTCTCTTGTAGGAAATGACCCAGAAAAAATAAATCAAATCAAATACTTTCAACTAATGGAAAAGATGGTTTCTATGCTGACTTGGCTTCTCCTCCTCCTCCGCTTCTCCCTCTCCTTCTCCTCCTTCTTGGCTTAATTCACACATCTGCTTTGGAAGGATGGCTCCTTTGCCTAAGTTACCAGTTTACATTAACCTGCTGAAATCTCCCTTATGTAACCTGCTTTGGCATTCCCAGTATGACTATGGCAAATTGAGGTTTTTTTAGTTGTTATCAGCAATAGTTCTTGATTTGTTAGCCATGAGGCAATAGATTGGTAGATACTGGTTCTGTTGATTACATCAAGGTGCTAATATGGTAGAACAATATAACAAATATGTGAACAATTTATCACAGCTCATAAACTCTTTCATATTCAAATCTTTTCTCATACTAATGAAACATATTTGCTCAGGGGAAAAAAAAACTTATTTTCTTAGCAAAATATTGCATTAAGTGATTATCTTGCAACATATGTATAAAAGTGATTTTATCATCTATCTGTCTGCCTGCCTACCTATCTACGTATATTTATCGCTATATCTATCTATCTATCTATCTATCTATCTATCTATCTATCTATTATCTCTGTATCAATCTATCCTATCTATCTATTTATCTACCTACCTACCTACCTATCATATCTATCTAAATTATTATCTATCTATTATTATCTGTCTATCATCTATTTATCATATCTATCATCTATTTATCTATTATTTATCTATTATCTATCTATCTATCTATCATCTATCTAGCAAGCATCATCATCTATCTATTTGTTCTGTTTCTCTGGAGAACTCTGATGATTGCATTCTCTCTCTCTCTCTCTCTCTCTCTCTCTTTCTCCTCTTTTCCCCTCTCTTTGGGCCTGCGTGTCCCTTGCTGTTAGTGCAGTAGAGTAGCTGGATCCTCTTTTCTGTTGAGAAGAGACTCACAAGCAGAGACCCCACAAGGGAACTTCCTTTGCACTTTTATATTCCAGGGAGCCTCTTTTTCTCTTTGCCACTTCTGTTTTTAGCTTCTTGCCTTCTGGGGTTACTGTGGGACTCAGGATGGCTGGTGAGAGCAGCAAAAATGATGACAGAAGGGCAGGGATGCCCCAGTTGTGACTGCTGAACTCTTTTTTTAAGCTCCAACTGCTATTCTGGTGGAAATTTTTATCCTTAACCCGCCAACACATTCGTACCACGTGGCTATGCAAAGTGCCAGAGTTCAAGCTCTTGGGAGTGGAAGTCTTTGAAACCAGTAGAAAAAAAAAAAATTATAGCATTTTGATCATATGCTATTGTTTGGCTTCAGTTATAAATGAGTTAGCAAAACAAAGTTTAAAGTTCCCAACTGAGCATTTAAAATAAAAATAGAATTTTGCAGGGAGCACAACACCTTTCATCAGAAGAAGGGATAATCAAGCCATGAGCCTTTCCTGAAAAATGGCATGACAGACCGGCACTCACTGCAAGGTGGTTTGTCCAAGGTGACCAGAAACTTGTGTGGGAAACCAGAAAATTCTAGCTGCCGATTACCTCTTCACTGAGGGAGGTGGTTAACAAGGCACAGGCTTGCTGCAATCTGAGGTTCTCATGTATCTAAGGGCCAAATGGAAGGGACTTGTTTCATAGTGGCTGTTTTAGTTCTATATCTTGAAAGCTTATTTCCTTGTACTTTTACAAGATAAAGGGGGGGATCTGTTTTTCCTCCCATCTTGCCCGTTCTGTCACTGGCCCGTAAATGAGCAGTTAAGGGGTCAGCATGAACCAAACAAATCTTAGGAGTGACCTGACCCCTACGGTTGGAAGGACAGCTCTCAGAGCTGTAAGCCATCCGATGTGGAAAGTTGTGAAGTCCTAGCAAGAAGCAGAAGACTCTATTCCTTCTGTTTGCAAACTTGCTGCATGTTTGCACGTGCGGCTCCTCCTCCCAGGGACAGCCTTTCTCTGAACCTGGTGAGCCAATCTCATGTGCAGTATATTCAGACGTCACTTCCCCTGTGCAGACTTCCTGGCGATCTTGGACCCCCAAGTGGAGTTAGTTGCTTTTCCCTCTAAGTTCCCACAGCACTGTTTTCACGCCTCTATTGTAGACCCTACCACATGTTGTAAGTAAGTGTTTATCTGTTTGGACCCTTCACTGGCTCCTTACTTCATCAAGGGAAAGGACTTAAGTCCTCTTGATTTTTGTGTTTCTAGTGTGTTTCGCACAGCGGCTGGCCCAGGAAGTGAACAAATGAGGGAGGTCAGTCATCCACCCACCAGGACCAAATTCTCCCGTGGCTCCATATGCTAAGCTCAGTCTGATGCCGCCGTTCTGCACGGCGAGTCTCTCGAATGAAATTGCACGGAGCTGCCAAGGTGGCAGAAGCCGCACTGACTCACGCTGATACCACTGATCATTGCTGCTGGGTACATGGCTGTACCTTCCCTTCCGTTTTCAGTGACTTCCCGGCAGATCCCAAAGGCATACGAGTCACCCTGACCAGATGCAGAAGTGTGATTGGACAAGGGCCTGGGTCCATCCCTTAGCGTGTCCGCCCATCTTCGATGGTAAACGCCTTCCGTGAGATCCACTATAGCAGCATGGAGCTGCTCCTCCCACTTCTTTACATTAATTCTCCCTAATGTTTTGAGTCTCTGTCTTCTCCACAGAGTGACCAGATGTGGTTGAGCGCCTCTGGCAGGCTTGACACTGCCATTCCTCCCAGGGTCCCTCTATCAGGATGTCAGGCCAAGATGCTGAAGCAGGTCTCCTGTCTGCCTTGAGGACAGGGGACTTCTCCAACACTGTCTGAGCTCTTAGATGTCTTCCTGGGAACTAGTAAATCTGCAAATGTTAATTTATCAGCAGATCTTTGAAACTAACAAAATCTGGCTAAGGTCATCAAGTCATGGAGTAGAGATAAAATTAGGTCAAGTTCATGCATTTAGAACCCCACACCTTGTGTTCACCAAGCAAGTGGCGAATATATGGCCTTGTGCCTGGGATGGAAGGGCCCAGGTGCCCTCCCCAGAGTGATGCCAATTAACCACATGCCTCCCTGTGAAAACGGGTGAGTGGACCCTTGTAAAGTCCAATATTTACCAGCCAAGTCAGCAGACTGGAACTGTGACTGCTAATCGGGCTTTTGATTTTGGGTTTCGTAAGCTGGAAAACATGAGAAGTTAGTAGCTCACCGGGGTACTTGTGAAGAATGTGTTTCTTGCTCCTGGGGTGCTGCTATGTTTCAGAAACCTCAAGGCCCAGGGGAGTACACACTGCAGACCTGCCTCTGCCAACATCCAGCTGTGTGACTTCAGACTTCTCATTCCACTTTTCTGGGCTTCACACTCATCTCATAGGAGGTGAGAGCTCCTTGCACCTGTGACCAATCGTGCACGGAGGGCTTACTGGAACATCGGAGATTAGATTTTCCGCCGACACAGGGAAGCTCTCCCGCTCACTGGGGGTGTTTGTAATCTCTCCCTCAACAAACAAGCTCCAGGTGCCTGGCTGCTTTGTCCAGATCTGTCAAAAGACCCCCTGCTCCGTTCTCATAGCCTAGCATCTTGACGGTGCCCCTGGAATTGTGAGACACTAACATACAATAAAATCTCCTTTTTCTTTCTCGAAAAGACATGTCCATTTTCAATTTCATAGCTGAAATTAAATGGATAAGGGCGTATAAGGCATGAGGCAAACAACGCATCATTGTGTAAAAAGACATCTGAATATACCTCACAGCAAATGATGTGCACCCAAACTTAGCTACATCGAATGTAACAACATATATGTCCCCCTGCAGCCAGGAGCAGGGTCTGAATTATCCAGTCTAAATATCCTCCCAAGTACAGAGCTCTCTTTAACGGTTTTCTTCTCCTGGTTATTTAACTCCAATTTGCTGTCTGACACTTAGATGTTCTTATTCCCTGCATTTCCGGTACCAGTCCATTTTCTCTCTCATTGCTTTGTTTAAGCCTTCTCCACCTCGCATTTAGACCACTTCCTGGACCGTAGCTCTGAGCAAGTGTCGCCCTGGCCCCACAGGGCCCCACAGGGCCTGCCAGAGGGTTAAGACTGCAGGCCATGTATCAGGCACTTTGGTTTGGATCTTGGCTCCTCAGCATGTGAACTTTGTGCATTTACAGAAGTAAACTATACACCTTCTGTAAGCACTACTTCCCTCTTCTATGAAATGATTGACCGAACACTAAAGACTGTTAGAGAAACGATATACTTGGCCCACAGGAATTGTCAAAAAGTGTTAGCTGCTCTTTTTACTATTGGTATGGATGGTTCTGCATAATCAGGTGTCATCATTGCTGCCCAAATGTGTGCCACCACTGCCTTTACATATTCGTGACCTGTGCTCATCTGCATTGCTCACTGTCCCTTACAGTGTACCTGGTTGTTCCCACCTCTGCACTTAAACACATGTAGGTCCTTTCACCTGGTTCTTTGCATATCCACAGTTAGATCAGTTATTCATAAAAAATTATGGAAAATTTTATTGCAAAATATGTGTAAAAGTGACTCACTCTTATCTATCATCTATCATCTATGTATCTAACCATATCTATTTATATCTATCTATCTATCATCTATCTATCTAAATCTGTCTCTCCCTCTCTATCATCTAGGTATCTAATCATATCTATCTATATCTATCTATCTATCTATCTATATTATCTATGTATCTAATCATATTTATCTATCTCTCTATCTATCACCTATCATCCACCCATTCATCTATCTATTATCATCTATCATCTATCTACTATCTATCTATCTAATTATATCTATCTGTCTATCTCTTTATCTTCTATCTGTGTATCTATCATATCTATCTAATCATATCTATCTGTCTATCTTCTATCTATCATATCTATCTATCTATCTAATCATATCTATCTATCTGTCTCTTTATCTTCTATCTGTCTATCTATCATATCTACCATACTATCTATCTATCTAATCATATCTATCTGTCTGTCTGTCCATCTGTCCATCCACGAAAATGTACGCATCACCCAGCTTCAACAGTGGCTAGTGGCTAATCTTGCTTCAACTTTACTCCTGAGTAGGTAGATTATTGTAGAGCAGAGCCCAGACATCATACCTTTTCATCCATAAGTACTTCAGTAAGTAGCTCTAAAAGCCAAGGACCCTTTTAAAAAACATATCCACAATACCACGGACATGTTTAAAAACACACAGTCATTTTTCTAATATCAGGTGTCTAGTCGATGTTTAAACTTCCCTAGTTATCTCCTAAGTGTTTGTTAAATCTAATTTTTTTATAGTTGGTTATTCAAATCAGGGTTCAGAGTCCAACTATTACATTAGGTTGATATATCTCTCAAATCTCTTTTAAATATATAGTCCTTTTTTATTCTTGTCTTTTATTTGTTAAAGAAACTAGATCATTTGTCCCATAGAATTTCCCACATTCTGCTTTTTGCTGATTGTGTCCCGGTTGCGTGGCTCAACGTGTTCGTCTGTCTTCTGTCTCACCCATAAATGGGTGGTGAGGGCTACAGGCTTGGCCAGACTCAGGTTTGAAGTCTGGAGTGAGACTACTTCATAGGCGAGATCAAGTCTTAGCCGCTGAGGGCTTTGCGAGGTTCTGGGTATCCAGGGAAGGGGGGGATGAGTCCCATTTCCCACCTCAGAGCACAGACTCCTCCTCCAGGTACTGGGGGCAATCTAGATATGAATCTCCCTTTCCCTTTTGTGTAGTGGGCTTCCCAAGGGAACCCTCCATGTGGAAATCAGCGTCATGCATGTCCTTCTCTCTACTACCCTGAACCTACACGGCCAGGTTTCAACAAGAGCCAGCGACCACCACACTGAAAAATCCGGACCGTTTCTGAGTGCTAACACTGCAGCAGGCACGGTGCGAGGCCCCAGCTCTGGACCCTCTCACATAATTTCACAACAGCCTGAAGAAGAGGTATTTTCAAATCTTCATTAGACATGGGGAAGCTGAGGGAGTTTCAGAATCTCATCTAAGGGAACTTTAAGTGATACCCTACATCAAGGGGTTAGGGCTCCCGTGTTGAGTCCTTACCTATGGCAGTGACCCAGCCCTGTCGATCCACCCCCGGTCCTTTCCTCCTCCACGAGAGACTGTTGACCTTTGCCTTGTGAATTGAGAGTGCTGGGTTACCTAAGAGTTAACAGATAAAGTCACTGAGTGTAACTTCAAGTTTGAAAAATGACTTGAGAGCAACGGCTTAGAAGGGCTCTGCTACCTGCGCAGCTGTGTGGCCTTGGGCAAGTCACTTAACCTCTCTGTGCTGTGGTTGCCTCATAATAAAATGTGCATAATAAATGCAAGCACCTAAGACAAGGCCTACCGTATAATAGGCACCCAGTAAACATTACCGGCTACTGTTGCTATTACTGACATCATTATCCAAAGTGTTTGAACAACTACCGGAAAGAAGCAAATAAAAGGCTTGCAAATTCTGTACCCATTTATTTATTTATGTATGTATGTATGTATGTATGTATGTATGTATGTATGTATGTATGTATTTCCTTTCTCATAGAGGAATTATAATAGAAATACCGAGGTCTCTCCCTCCCGCCTCCCTCACCCCATGCACATTTTAATTAAGGTATCTTTTGAGAAGGAATACTTTAATCCAAAGTGATCACTTTGATACTCAAAGAGACACATTTGGGGGCTACTTGGCGAGGGGGAATTAAAGACGGAGAAGCTGAATAAATAGCAAGCAAAATGTTAATGTTTTGGCTTTGGGGCGCCTGCATCTGAGAGCACTCGCGGCAGATTTCCCGGCTCCAGCTGGAGGCTTGGACGCCGGCTTCTGCGTGCGCGGCGCGCGGCCCCTAGGGGGCAGTCGGGTCCAGGGAGTGTGGCGATCCGCGCGCCCAGGCCCACGCGGCTTCCCGCCTGCCCGGCCTTGGCTGCCCTCCCTCGGCTCTCAGCTCTTCCAGAGCACGGGTTCTGCCAGAGTCAGGAGAGGGCGAATGTTTCTCCAGTTTCATGAACGACGGGGGTTAGCCTCACTTCTTAATGGTAAAAACAAAATGGATATAAATGCCTTAGTAAGCGTTCCTAACAAACCCTGATCCGTGCTTGTGCTACACCCAACCTATGACACCCAGAAGCCATCAAGTCTTAGGACTGTGAGAGGCCTCCGTGCCCTTCAGATCAACTCTTCAGCTTACAAAGAAACTTAGGCCCAGAGAAGAGAGTCAAAAAAGCCCTGGTTATCACTCTTGAAGTCTCAACTGAGAGCTATGTGCATTTTACATCATCTTATTCGCTACTAAAAAAAAAAAAAAAAAAATAGCCACGATGAATGATTATTAGTTTCAAAGGCCATGGACTGATGCACCAGGTAGTTGTTAGGTGGTTGGATGGCAAGCTAGCATGGTGGTGCTTTGAGGGGTGGGAAGGGGAAACAAAAGACTACTGCTAACTATTCACGAGGTCCTATGTCCTAGAGTTTAGGTACTGCTCTGTGCCTCAGTTTACTCATCTGGAAAATGAAGGTAAATTGGGAGAATTCATTTTCTAAAAGTATAGAATAATTCAATAAATAGTGAATGGTGGCTGATATTAATTATTATAATTAGAAGCATTATAAGGGAAGTCCTTGGATTTGGAGGAAGAGGTGGGAATGGTGTGGTTCATTCATTTTGGGGAGCCCAAGTTTACTCCTAGTTTGTCCCCCACATGACTGTCAAGAGTGATCTTTAAACACATTTTCTGAGTCCCTTCCCCGGGTCCCAATACAAAAAGTCAATGTCCAACTGAAGCAGAAAGAATGTCTCTTGGGTAGCTGATGAAAAAGTCAAGAGTGGGGTGAAAGCCATCAGGGTGGCAGATGTTAGTCCGCCCCAGGAGACATTTTCAAGGAAGAATTCCCAGGATCTAGCAACTCCCTCAAGTTCAAATCCCAAAAGAACCGGACCTTCACAGGGACTTTGGGTATTTTATTTCTTGCTCTGTGGTTCAGTTAGCTACCTGTCATTCATACCTAGGTCACCCAGTCATAGCTTTGTAGAGAACAGAGATCCATTTGCCCCCGGCTCCCAGCCTGGCTTCCAGTGCAGGGGATGCCTATAAAAAGGCTTCCCTGGTGTGGATTGCTGTAGAAGAGGCTCAATGCAACCTCCCCCTCATGGACTCCCTTGGGTACCATTCTTTCTAATCCACTTTTCACCTGGCAGGTCTGCAGGTCTGTGAAGACAGCTACCAAAGCTCCTTGAATTCTCTCCCAGGTCTCCAGGAATTCCTCATGGAGCATGACTCTGAATCATCATTATCCTACTCACCTTTAGCTTCTAGATCCTCCCCAGGGTGTGAATGTCTCTTATTACCTCTTAGATTTCACTACCCACAAGTGTACCTGTATGTGTGGATCAAATCAGGTCTTCCCAGAGTGCTGGCTTAGCAGCTGCTTTACTCTGAACACTACACTCTCATTAACACATTCCAGGAATACATTAGTGTCTCTCAGAACAAATGTTGCTCTTAAATCATGGAACACGTAGCAGGATAAACTCTAAAGTCTTTTCATATCAGTGGCCATTGAGCCACATACCTACCTCGCCATCCCATACTTGATTGGCTGAATGTTTGAGTCCAAAAACTGAATTCTGTATTTATCTCATCAATAGCAACTTGTTAATTTTTCAGACGATTTTATTTATTTATTTATTTATTTATTTATTTATTTATTTATTTATAACTGAACTGGGGGCCTCACCGCATTCAGGAAGCACACCCCAGTTCAGCATGTGGGTCTGCCTGGGCCGGAGCCTGGATTCAATCCTTGGCCCTTGGGGCTTCAAAGCGAGCGCTTAACCGGCTGAGCCATCCCGGCTTTCCCTAAATCTTAAGTTTCTTATTCATAATTATTTGTATTATTTGCAATGTGTAAATATGTCCCATGTAGACATAGTAAATGTCCTTTTGTGTTTTCAAACCAAGTGAGTAATATTTTGCTTATGTTAGAGCTTTGTATGAGGATCTCACTGGATATGATGCTTGACCAGGGAGGGCTGATCAATGCACTATGTATATTTATTTCATTTTGCTAATTCCTAGTAAATGTTCGGGTCTTGACAATGAACTTTTAAGAAGTTTGGCTGAAGGCCACATTAAAATCATGATATTTATATTTATTGAATTCCTGATATTCAAATGTCATAGCTAAGCACTGAGGTCAGTGTGTCACAACCTGAGTTTTACTAATTTGCTGCTCCCTTAGGCAAATCACTTACCCTCTCAGTATTACTACTGTCTTGTTTGAGAAACGTTGATAAAATAGTACTACATTACTACAGTAGGTTGTTGTGTGGCTAGCACGATAATCCACACAGAGCATTTAACGTAATTCCTGGCATAGAGTATAATGCTTAAAAATACTAACTGCTCTTATTATTACTTTTATTTGGCCAGCTATGAACCCACACAGTTGGATTTGTACCCCTGAAGTATGCATCCCCCCAGTCAAGTCTGTTTTGATTTTTTAAAATTAGTTTAGCCCGTTTGGTGTGCTTTAGCCAAAAACTGTGGTTGGCTCAATTTTTATCATATCAACCTTTTTTATTTACTTGTTTGTTTTGTTTCTTTGCCTGGAAGAGACAAAGACCTGAGTGCGTTTCTTATGAGCAGATGCGAGTGTTTGTTTAAGCTAGTGGCACGGGGCTGGGAAGAGAACCAGGTGGGACAGCCAACAGAGGACTTGGCAAATACAGGTCAGGCCAATGCAAAGAAAGTTGGTTGGCTGAACCGTTTGTGTCTCAGTGATTGTGAAAATGAAATGCTGGGACTTGCCTCTCTATCAGCAAGGTAGTTTAAGCACATGGCAAAGCGTTCCGCAGTTTTAATGCAGTTGTGTAAATTAACAAAATCTGAAATCCAATATGGATTGAGCTGTGGTCACTAGCCTCTGTGTGGCTTGATCTTTTGAGTTTTACCATGTGGGTCTTCCTGCTGCTTTGGTTAAATACATGCCTTGATGTCCTCGTCTGTCATGGGTGATGGTGCCAGGTAATTGTTAAGATATACTGTCCTGGCCACGTCTAAATTGTTTTTATGGTGTTCATATGATTTAATCCTCAAAGTATTCTTATAAGTTAGATATTGTTATCCCAACTTTCCAAAGAAGTTGACTGATTTGTCCAAGGTCACGCAGCTAGTCAGTGACAAGGCGAGGTCTGTTAGACCTCAACGGTTATGGTTTTAATCATGGTGTAACACCAGCCTCTCCACGCCATGCCTCCTTCTTTTAGGGGATCTCGAAGGCCCCTTCAGCTCATTTAGGGAGCTCTGAGAATGTGTTATGGAAGTAGGAGTGGCATATATATCACGAAAAAGAACAGAAGTGCCGTGTAACTTTTTGTCTGACTCTCTGGGTGAAGTAGAACGAAAGGAGAAGTAGGCTACAAGTGATTCATGAGCAGCCATTAATTACCTACTTTAACTTTTGAAGTTGGATCTTCTGTTTACTCAATTCAGAATGGATTAATTAATAATTTAATCACCTCAACTCTATATGAATGTAGCACTTATCACTTACATGTCATTTGTCCATAGTGCTGAGCAATGATGCCCATTCAAAGGCGTTCTATAGAGGCTGATGTCGGTTTATACTAAGTACTCGCTCACTTTTTAGGAAACTTAGATTCTAACTTCAGTTCCTGCTTCATTGAAACAGTCTTTATCTTTTCAGTATGATTTATATATATGTATACCAGTCCGGGAACCCTGGCCAAGCCTCACCTCTTGTAACCACTTAGACATCCTTAGAAGCTCTTCAAGGCCCAGGGCCCACCTTTCTCTTGAAAACTACCCTGCCTACAAGGCCGCTCTAAACCTCTATGTAGAGACTGTGACATCCTCTTGTCTCTTAAGAGCGCAACTGTTGGATTCTTCTATTTCAAGGTTTCTTAACCTGGGTTGGGTCCAGAGTCCTTTAGGGAGTTTTATCAAAATCCAGGTGCCTGGTCTTCATCTCACTAAATATCTGTTGATCTACTGTTTCTGGTGCTAGAACTTGCTTGTATATGTGAAATAGCTACCTGATCCTGAAGCCTTAGCAGGTTAAGAAACCATCAGCTGATACATTGTTCTCAGGTGTTATTACTGAGCTTCTACACTTTCTACAGTTTTGTATGACAAATACTGGTGGCATGATAACACCTCTGCAACTAGATTTAAGTACTGGGAAACCCTGAGATTATAATTCTTTGTATTTTCCCAATTCTGAGCACAAAGCTGAATACTCAGTAGTTAGTCACTGAATGAACCATCAGGTAAGGGACTGATTTGGTTTGCTCCTTCCTCCCAATGCGCTCAGAGAGTTTCAGGAGTGAATTATGCAGTCTGTCACCTTGGAGGCAAATCCTGGCCCGCCTGCGCATTGGGCGCAAGGACAATTCACTGACGCCCTGGTTTTCTTCCTTGTAGACATGGTAGTAAGAGCACTTCCCCATGCCCTTGAAGTCATTTGTGTGCTCAATGACTTGCTTTGTTCCACGGCTTGTGAGGGGAAGTGATGGGCATCCCTTTCAACCTGGAGAATGGAATTGCTGGCTCAGCGACCCGGTTCCCTTCCCTTGCCTGGGCCACCAGCAAGGCTCCGGGACACTGGGTCCCCGAGTGAGAGGAGGCATGAGGGAGACCCTCCAGCTGATACACATGTGATGTGTAACATGAGCAAGAAAGACAGCTTTGTGGTGATAAAACACGCAAATCTGGAGAGTTTTTGCTACTGTGTCTCAATCTGTCCTGACTAAGCCAGCATGGGCCAAGTCCATATGAAATTATTTCTCATTTAGATTATGTAGGACTTTTCAATTAAAGAGTATGTGAAAAGTTGAATGATTTCTGAGAAGGAACAGTGGTAACAAAGCCAAAAACTAAAGCCTCGTGTTAAAAGTTAATGAGTTTGGAGCTTTTGTTTATATGGCCATGGAGGTGACATTTTTGTCATACATATGCTCATTAAAAATCAGTCCTCTTCTCACCCAGCTGGTAACAAAGGAGAAATTGTTCAGTAAGAAGGGTAAATACCATCCTCAGGTTTCCAGTGTGGACGAATGAACAAAAGGGAATCGTCCAACGAGAGTTACTACCTTGGTCACATCCTTAATTAGTCATGTGGGATGAATTCCATTAAGTGAGATGGCTGGGTGACAGGTGTGACACTCTTCAGTGTTTTGGTACCTACTGAAGAGTACCAGGAGGACAGTTTTGCTTTATGCGACCACCAGTAATTCATGCCAGGCTGTGTTTCTTTAAACTCTTCTCAGTAAGGGGTATTATCTTTCTCTTAGTGTTCGCTAGCTTGATGGGTAAAAACCCTGTCTGGCCTTAATCTGCCCGTCTTTGGTTGGTGGTGAGGTGCACGACTTCACATGTGCTGTTGGATCTTTTCTTCCTTCTTTTCTGAATTGCCTCTTCAGGTCTTTGACAGGGGAAATGATTAAGGAGGTGGATGTCCATCCTGAAGTCAGGGAGCAAGAACCCCAAGCCCCTCTGCTCACTTCAGGGCTTCATGACTGTCCCCAGGTGCCCCTGCCTGCATCTCAGCACACAGGGTGGGCAATGCCACAGTGATAACTGAGTTCTTTTGAGTTCCTTGAGAGGCTCTGTTTTTAGTCAGATAAAAAGGAATTTAGGAACACAAATGCTCTGCTCAAGTGATTTTTATGCCATAGTGGTGTGTTCTGGAACCTGTCACCACCAAAGGTAACATGGTCAGTGGAGGACAGTAGAAAGGCTAAGTTTCCTATTTTCTTCCACAGAGAAAACTGACCAGGTGGCCCTGCTTGGGAGACGTGCTTAGGTTTTTTGGTGGCGTGAGTGAAGGGCATGCATTTCCACATATCCCACAGGATATGGCATGG
>PVKE010000982.1:37166-114220 GCA_004027555.1 Craseonycteris thonglongyai | reverse complement strand
TTTTCTCCTTTTTATTTTGATTACTTTTTCCTATGTGTATATAATTTTTTGGACTTTTTGAATAAAGTTAGGTTTTTGTTATTGAATGTGTTCATTTTTTGTTTTAATATTTATTACTGTCTTCTTTTTACAGCTTTATTTAGTTGCTTTTCCCTAAATTCTTGAGGTAAATGCTTAGTTGACTAACTTTTATTATTTCTTTTAAAAATACACTACAAAATTTTTTCCAAGAACATTTACGGTAAGTTTTAACATATACTATTTTCTTATTTCCTTGTATGGAATATATTTTAATTTTCTTTTATTTTCTTTTTTCTTATTTAACATTTGATTAATAAAATAAATCCTTTGTAATAGGGGCTCCCTTTCAGTTTGGCTGAAACCCTAAAGTCTGAGAATAAAATACCCACATTCCAAAGTGCGAAGCCGGACCATCTTTATAAGTCTTGCAAAGGAGGCATCTGGAAACCAAGTTTCACCACCTCATGTATAGAAAAGGATTTGGAGGGAGGAGTCTGGGAGACAATTGTTCTCTGAGAAAGTTGTGGGAGTCATTGATCTTTCTCACCTGGGGGAGCCTGAGAATGCTACCTCCTCTTTACCACAAGTGCCCCTAGAGTCTGGGATCAATGCACTGGGAACCACTGACTCCTGGAAAATTCAGAGGCATGAAGTGGAGGCTGTCTCCCTGAGGGGGCAGAAACAAAGAGGACTGCATAGGGAATGGGTCGCCCTTCTGCCAACAGAAGGGGGCATGCATTTTCTCATGGACCTGCTGTGGGTCACATGGAGGAGGCTTGACTTGGGGCCCTCTTAGTAAGGACTTAGCCCCCAGAAGTGCCTTGGGGGGAATGGACCACTAGATAGCCCAGAGCTCAGGACTGAAGTGAGTTGGAGGCAGTGGAAGATGTAAGCTAACAGCCAGAGACAAACTTTATCTTGGCCTAGAGATTGTAATTGTGGGGTCCCAGTTGGAGAAATCTCTATGAAACTCACAAACGTGCCACCAAGTTCATAAAATACCAACACTAACCCAAGTAGCACCATTCACATGAGACTGTGCCCTTGCCCGTGACACTGGCTGCCTCTGGGCCACACCTGATGGGGTCAGGAGGCCAGGGGGAGCAGAGTAAGAAGGGCCTCCTGCACCACCCGCCACGGACGGCCTCCCAGCCCCGAGAGGCCCAGGCACGGGATGGGAGAAGCTTTAACTGAAGATAGGATACACTTTTTGGTAATCATTATCAAGAAAAGTCAGCTTTTGTGACTGAAAGTGTAGGTCTTTGTGGTTTGTGTATTTTGTCCAAGGATGACAGGACACACTTGAGATGTCATCCAAGGATTAAAGAAGAACTAATCTACCCAGAACCATGATGAAGGGGCAGCAGGGAGAAAGAATCAACTTCTCTTCTGCGTGTATCTAACCAAATTTGGTCTGTTCAACAAAACAACTCTGGTTTATTAGATTGTAAAAGAAGGATGATATATATTAATGATTGATTTTTATTGTTTTTGACAGAGAGAGAGCTAGAGAGAAGGGGGAGGGCCCAGAGCAGTCTCCATAGTTGACAGCATTAGTTTTCCATATAGTTTCACTCCACAGGTGGCAGCGGGGCTGCACAGGGCAGGATCTGGGCCGGGAGCCTCCCACATAGGCCCCAGCAAGAACTGAACTGGAGGCACACCCCAGTTCAGCATATGGGTCTGCATGGGCCGGGGCCAGGATTCGATTCTCGGGCTCCGGGGCTGCAAAGCGAGCGCTTAACCCGTAGAGCCATCCCAGCTTCCCCGGTATATATTAATACAATTCCAGTTTTCTGGAACTTTGGGGGCTTCCTTCACAGCCTAATATACCCCAACATGGAAGACATTTTTCTTTGGCTGCTCAGTAGCTTAGTGCCCCTTTCTGGGTTTGGCATTGAGTGTGCCTCACGTCTGTTTTCTCAGTCTCCCTTGACGCTAAGGCCCAGGCTCAGCCAAGTCAATGCAGCTGCCTTGGATGAGGTCTATTGAGATAAAGCAGTAGAAGCCTTGACAAATCCACTTCTGGCCATGAGTAGTGGCAACACTACGTTTCCAGGGCCATCAGGACCTGCAGCAGTAACCAAGGCCTAATACCAACTGCACAAGTGACACATCTGGGTTCAGTGGTGGTGGCCGTGGGGCCTTTGACAGGCTGCACATCCTAGGAAAGGATTTGTGGCTGAAATCTTGGCTGCTGCTTGGTTTTCTCTTTCTCTTGCCTGTTTTCCAATCCTGATCGCAATGCTCCCTGATAATGTCAGTTGGGGGGAGACAGAAATCAAGCATGATAAGCAAATTACATAGTCTGTTGGAAAGTGGAAAATGCTGTGAAGAGAAATAGGGCAGAGTAAGGAAAGTGGGGAGTTGCAATAGGGTGATCAGGGCCCCACTGAGAAGGTGATGTTGGGCAAAGACTTGAAGGAAATGAGGAAGTATACCATGCGGATGTTTGGGAGCTGTCAAGAGTAGCGGTCCTAAGGTGGGAGTGCCTGGAGGGCCCAAAGGGCCACAGAGACCCCAGAGTGGTTAGAATGGACTGATGGGGGAGAAGGAGATAAGGTTAGTGAGGCAATGGAGCCAAGATGCAGTGACCCTGTGGGTGATTATGAAGAATTTGACTTCCACTCTGGAGTGATAGGCATGGATGGTTTTGAGCCACAAAGTGTCCTGATCTGACTTACATTTTAAGAGGATCACTCTGGTCTCTGGATCACAGGCTGTAGGAGACGAGGGTAGAAGGCAGGAGACTAGATCATAGGCGATGGTGATATTCCAAGTGAGAGAAGATGGTAGCTTGGACTTGAGTAGTAGCCATGAAGGTGGACAGAAGTCGTATCTGGGATACACACGAAAGGAGAACCAACAGGTTTTGTTACAAGGCGTTCAAGTTGAGTCCAAGGTCTCTGGCCTGAGCCACTGGAAGATGCCATTTACTGAGGAGGACTGTGTGTAGCACAGTTTGGGGGATGATTGGGACATCGGTTTTGGACATTAGAAGTTTGAGACAATTCTTACATCTCAAGCAGAGATGCTGAGTTGGCTGGTAGAAACTGAAACCTGGAGTCCAGGGGAAAGTTTCAGTGTGGGTATAAATTTTGGAATTGTTATCAACTAGATGGTATTAAATCTGTGAGACCGAGAATGAAGAGAAAAGGCCCATGGACTGAGCCCTCGGGCACATCAGTGGTAACAATGAGTGAAGAAGGGAAACGTAGGAAAGAGGACAGAAGTGTCATCCAGCAGGGGGAAACTTGGAGAGTGGCTTCCCAGGAGTCAAATGTGGTGGCCTCCTCCATGCGGGTGAAGGCCTGAATAGAATAAAAGGCGGACCTTCCCCTGAGGGAGAGAGAATTATCCTGCCTGGGGCCTTTCAAATGGGACATCAGCTCTTCCTGATCCTATAGCAGCGTGCTGGCCTTGGGACTTGAACAGAGACATCATCTCCTCCTGGGAGGACCTTACCATGTGTGCAGCCATTTGTGGTCTCTGACGCCCTTTCAGACCTTCCTCATAACCACACTGTACAAGCAACATTTTTTATGCTTATTTTAAAGATTTATTTTATTGATTTTTGACAGAGAGAAACAGAGACAGAGAGAGACAGAGAGAAGGGGGAGGGCCCAGAGCAGTCTCCATAGTTGAAATTAGTTTTCCATATAGTTTCACTCCACAGGTGGGCGCAGGGCTGCGCAGGGCAGGAACTGGGCCGGGAGCCTCCCACATAGGTCCCGGCAAGAACTGAACTGGGGGCACACCCCAGCTCAGCATATGGGTCCACGTGGGCCGGGGCTGGGATTCGATCCTTGGTCCCCAGGGCTTCAAAGAGAGCGCTTTACCCATTGAGCCATCCCAGCTTTCCCATTTTTATGCTTATTTTACAGGAAAGGAAACTGAGGCTCAGAGGACAGAAGCTACTCTCTAGGGTCAGATGGCCAGAAATCAGCAGGGCTGAGACTGGGACCCAAATCTATCTGTGCTCAGCTGCTGATACCACAGAGCCCAGCAGGCTGTAGGACTGAGCATGTCTAGTGACCTATTTTGCATTATCCTAATGACAAATGAGTGTGTAATGCCTGAGGCCAGCCATATAGCTGTTCTGATTCCACTGTCAGAGTGGGGGAAAAACAAATCCATCATGTCTAGATCCAAGGTGTTTTTATTTTGACGCCCGCCCCCTGCAGAGCTGGGAGAAGAGGCAGATTTTGATTCTAACAGTCTGTGTACATCCGCGCCCGCCTGTGTATGCACAAGGTGAAGGAGAGATTATAACTTTATTCTCGCTTGGGGGCAACTGGTTATGTCTGGAAACATTTGAACATCCCATAAAGCTCATTTCTTTTGCAAATGAGTCAGATGACACAGAACACTTCAAAGTGAAATTCCATTGGGCTTTCCATCTGGCTGGCCTCTGGGGGAATGTGTCGAACACTGCCTTTGTTAACCAGGTCCCGGGAGTTAGAATTTTATGCTGAAATACAAATAACTGTGCATTCGTGGGGAACAAAGCCAAGATATGATCTCAACTGCATTTGGAGTGAAATTCCCCATCGCCCTCTAATGCTCTCCACCTTCCACACGAAAGCAAAGAACAGTGTCTTGCTCCAAGCAGCTGTGTTCTTTCAAACCCTGCACCTAGGAAGGCAGGCCTGGTTGAGTCCTGGCTACTTCCTCCGTCTCTGATGGCTGTGTGTGGGCTCTTAGGTAGGACTCTTGTCACTGTGACCTCAGTTCTCTGTACGGAAACTCCCAGAGCTCCCCATGTGCCCCAGAACAGTTCCCTGGAGCATCCTGTGGAGTGGCTCCCTCAACCTCCATTCCACCCTCCTTCTAGTTGGAGAGACTGGACAGTGTAAGACCACATTTCCCAGGCCCCCTTGTGGCGAGAGTTGTAGATGTGAAGTGGGTGCCATCCCGTTTCGGAAGTCAGAATGAGGAAGATCCATTGTTCTGCCCTCTGCTTGTTCTTCCCTCTGGCCGGCAAGGTTGGGAAACATCCAATCTCCCTGCAGCCTCTCTGGTCTAAGTCCTTTAGGAGTCTATCCAAGCAAAAGAGGGCCGCCCTGCTGCTGCTGTTGACCCAGCCTTCCTCCTGCTGCATCGCCATTGTCTCTGTGGGATCCACAGATATAACAAAGGAGTCCTCCCAACGCCCCTCTGCGCAGCCTGGGTGGGTACTGGGCAGCGCTGAGCCCTCCTCCTCCCGGAGCCTTCCTGGCCTCTCTTCACTCTCCCTTCATGCTCCTGCCGTGGGGAGGGGAGAGTGCCAGACACAGCTAAGCTTTCCTGCTCAAGGACAGCTTGTTTCTACCTCTTCTCCCTGTGTACTGCAACTTTTATGTCTCCAAGAAACGAGCGCCCTCCCCGCAGCCACTGCTCTGCCTCCTTCTGTCCCCTCCGGCTCCACCGGCTTCCCCGTAAGCACTGCTCCTCCCTGCTAAGGGTGCCCACCCTGGGGCTCGCCAGGCCCAGAGGCACCAGTCCTGGGTGCCTGGCGTTTCTTTGATCTGCTTCAACAGTTTGGGGGTTCCAGTGAGTGACAGCCACCCTCTGGGTTTCCATGACCTGACTCCTGCTGTGGAATAGTGGGTGCAATCAGGCACCCACCAGGAGCCTGGGGCTTTTCAGGGGAGCCTTATGGGGCCCTTTTGACTGAGCTCCAGGCTTGGGGACTTCAGGTGCTGGACGAGGACTTGAGGATGAGAAATGGTGCCCACTTGAAGGCCTTCTCCCCGTGGCCCCCGGGCTCTCACGGCTGGTGCTGGAGTCCCCTAACACCTCTCTGTCTTCCTGCTCCCAGCCTGAGCTCTGGAGGGGGCTCCGGCAGCACCCTCACAATTCCTCCTGACATGCACTGAGGTTTCTTCCTCATCGGCAGTGCTGGGTGGGAGTCTGCCCAACTCTCCACCCCGGGTGGGAGTGAGGGATGGTCAGGTTGGTGTAGGTTATGGCTCCAAGAGACGTTCCACATGGGGCCACAGGGACAGTGAGTTGTGCCGTCAGAGGAAGGGACCCTCGGGATGAGCTGGTCAGAAGTTGCTCTGTCCACTCACCTTGACACCTCAGGGTCCTGCCCTCATCCTATTTCCTCTCGCACCGTGGCGTGCTAGTGTTAACATCTATTGTGGTAGCGTGTTGACTTACAGTGGGGCTGACTAGCTGACACTGCTAGCCTTGTGCACGGGGGCACCTGACTCTCCCATGCCTGCTGTACTTTGCTCAGCACCCTCAACAGGGCACCCCGAGAGTAACAAGGGACCTGCTTCTGCCCCCCAGTGCCCTGAGGGTTTCTCCAGGTGTCCCCTCCCTACTGCACCCCTCCCTCCAGTTTGTCTTCTGTTCCCCAGAGACAGCTCTGACCTGGTCTCTGACACTTCTGCCAGCAAAGACACAAAAGGGGCAGAAAGAGGAGGCCTGGCCTTTTGGTGTTTCCTCCTTGAGAGGCCTGGTGCTGGAGGTAAAGGGCACAGGAAGCGAGTCAGAAAGACCTGGTTCGAATCCTGGCTATGGGATGTGGAATGTGTGCGGTTATGCTCTGGGCCTCTGATGCCCGATCTCAAAGTGGGTAGCTAGCCCCGACCTGGCAGGGCTGTTCTGTGGATATATAATGAGACACAGCATATGAGAGCTGCTTGGTACATACTAGATACTCAGTACTGACTGGGCAGAGGCTGGGGGGCAGAGAGACAACCAAACCAGGCCCCCAGGCCCCTAGGCCCCCACCTCCTGGGCCAGAGCTTGTTGCTCTGCTTGGCCCCGTGTGGCTTGCCAACGTCAGCATTTACCAAGTAGTGGACTACAGAGATCACATGAAATGTGCATTAGACGCAAGATATGTGGCATCCTCACCCCCACCCCTCTGGGCAAGTATCTGCTTGGTTTGTTTCTGGGCTCAAGGAGTCTCTGTGTTCCTGAGCTCCCCCACAATGGCCCAGGGTTCTAGGCCTCCTCATTGCCTCTGCTTCATGAGCCTTGTGCTCCTGGCCGCTCTGCTCAGCCTTGAGGCTTGGAGAGGAAGCCCTCCAAGGCCACATGGTGCAGCAGGGATAGGAGAAACCAGCCAGACCCCTGGTTGCACCTGCACTTTGCCTCTAACAGCCGTGGAACCTCAGGCAAGTCACAGCTCAAGTCTCAGTGTCCCATCTGCCACCCGACAGGTTATAGGTCTCAAATGCCAGCCTCTGAGGTTTTTTGGTCTCCTGGCCTCCTGGGACTCACCAGAGAAAACTCACCTGAGTCCTCTGGAGCCCTGTTTATATCTATACACCAAGCGGATCCAAATCTTGGTCTTGTGATAGCCCCCTAGCATGGCCTTGGCTTCCCTGTCCCTCTCGTTGTCACAGTCTCATTTAGCATGCTCAGTCCAAACTGCCTCACAAAAAAAACCTAATGCCCAAGACAGGGGTGGTGAAGATGAGCAGAAACCAACTGAAAGACCCAGGAGTGTGACTCAGGTATGGACTATGGATACAGTGAGATTGGGCACCACCCACAACCATTCTCCAAGCTTGGGCCTGTCAATCCTGGCTCCTTGGGCCATCAGTTTGGACACTTACGTACCCAGGCTGAAGTACCTTTACATTTTCCAGGTGCGCTACAACAATTCAGGACTTCTGGACACTTTCACCCACCCTTTGCGTCACTCTTAATAAGCTGCTTTATAATTAGGAGTAAGACGTTTTAATATAACTCACAAAAGGAGCTGTGTGCATTTCTTAAATCTCCAGCATTAAAACAACTCTTCCCCAGTTGCTTAGATCCAACCATTTCACTTTCCAACAGCTGCTTTGAAATATGAGAATGTGCCAACCGGTCAAAGATAAGTTGAATCATTTCCATGCATGAAGGACAAACACATTCAAAAAGTGGAGGAGGTAATTGGAAGTCCCAGCAGCTGGCCGAGTCATCTAGCTCTAGCTTTGGGGAAATCGTGAGAAAGAGGACAACGTCTCCTCTAAAGCCTGGGCACTAGAATATTCTTCAGCCCCGACATGATCTTTTTGCTTTTTCACAATCAACCTGCCAGAGATGGGTGTACAGATTGTGAAAGTGGAAAGTGAGCTTAACTCATCAGGTCCAACGTCCTCATTTTGGAAACTGAGGCCCAGGGAAGGAAGAGACTTGGCTTCAAATGTCAGTACCCAAGGGCTTCCCGACTCCACGCCCACCTGGCAGCAAAAGGCCTTCTAGGACACGCTCTCTGTCCCAGGTTTCTCCCATTGCTAATAACTTCATGCTCCTTCTAAAAAAGAAAGCTTTCTCTCCACTGCTGGGTCCAAGGTAACTGAAAGGTAACTTAGTGACCTTTGACGTTGCCAACACCCGGCACTCTCACTACAGCTCCCAGCTCTAGCTGTTGATGAAGAAACTAGGACCCAGACAGGGGAGGTGGCGTCATTTGGCCCCATCACACAACGAGTATAAAAAGCCTCATGAGGGAAATCAGAGGGCAGTTCCTGACCATCTTGTCCTCCCCCTCCCTCCCTCCCTCCCTCCCTCCCTTTCTCTCTCCCTCCCGTCTTTCCTTCCTTCTTTCCTTCTCTCTCTGTCTTTGAAAAAGAAATGTGTAACAAATTCCAAAAATATGCATATTCAAGAATTCTCCAAGACATCTGGACCTTTTAAAAAGTTATTACAATTTCAATAAAAAGGATGTCTTTAAACTATTTAAAATGAGATTTCATTTTAGGGTCAGTAACTCATTAAATAGTCTTAAAGATCATTTCTATATTCTATTTTTTAACCAAGGTAAATTTCTAATTTAAGTTGTGTTATTTCCATATGGTTCTCCATCATTAGATACATTGGATGCTTTCGAACACTTTAGTATCACTGAAGGTATGTGCCTCTTTATGTTTTCTGGGCGCAGCCCATATAGTGTGGGCCATCTTAGCAGACACATAGCAAACACTGCCTGTGTGCCTGACCTTGCACACATGTGCAGACATGGGGTGAAGAGAATGTGACCCCACCTCCAAGAGATTCACATGCAAAAGGGGATATGAACAGATGGTTAAAGGGAGGAACCAGGTGTTCAAGGTGCTAAAAAGAAGGTGCTGGGGTGCAGAGGCAGGTGAATCCCATGGGCAAGGAGCAGAAGCGAGGCAGGGAGGAAGGGCACCGAGATCTACATGGAGTTTGACCTGAATCTTGAAACAAGCAGGAGTCAGGGAAGGGCAGCCCTGGCCATGGGAGCACAAGAAGGCGAGGCTCAGCAATGTGGAAGAACAGTGTTGGATGTCTGCGAAACAGCATGTGGGTCCTTCAGGGGACAGGCGAGGGGCCGTGGAGGGAGGAAACCTACCCAGTGATGTCACACAACTGAGCTGACACTCAGTTTCGGAAGTCACTCTCCAGCCATTCTGACTCTTTAGCAAATTTAAAAACCCTGATCAGCCTGCAGCCCACCCTCCTGTTATCTGTACCCACAGATCACCAACAGCAGACCATTAGGCTGTTCAGTACTGAACCCCCACTTGACCTGGCCGACGCAAAGCCAGCGCCAGGCTCCCGGGGCATGCTCACAGCCTTCACAGGGCTTGGCTTTTCTGAGCTCCACTGACAGTGTCTGGATGGTGTAGGGCCGGCCCAGCCTCACTCCAGAAGCTCTCAGCCCTGAGTCTCAGCTCCGGGATTCAAAGGCAAAGCAAAACAAAAACGTTACACTCTGTGAGCTGAGCAGGTGGCCAGTTTGCCAGCCAGCTGCCCGAACTGGCATCCGTGGCTTGTCCTACACTAGCAGTTGGCACTGGTCAGGAGGAGGGCTTGGGAAGAGCCTCCGGCAGACTGGAGTGCCTGGCCTCCCAGATGACTTCCCAGCCCACGTGCCAGTGGGAAACCAGCAGAGGCAGGGTGGCTGGGGTGGGCAGCCCGGGAGGCAGAGCATGTGGCCTTGGCTTAGCAGGTTTGGACAAGTTATGTCTGGGCGCTGTTCTGGGGGGACTGTCAGGCTGCTGGGGTGAAAGAAGGGAACAGGGGCATGAATATGCTCAGGGCACAAAGGGTGGCTGGGGGTGGCGGGTGCTGGTCAGTCAGGTCTGGGATTTTTGTCTGCAGACTGGCCATGACCAATTCCCAAAGCCCTGCGGTGTGGAGGAGAAGGCCGGCCTACCGCAGGGAGGAAGGGCATGAGGGACAGAAAGTTCACCCACTTGAGGATAAGGGGTTGTGGGGAGAAGACAAGCTTTGAACAGGAAGGGAGGAGATTCAGAGTCACACCTGCCACTGATTCCCTGTGTGACCCTGGGCTTGTGCCCCTGCCTCTCTGGGCCTCAGTTTCCTTAGTAACATGATTGGGGGTCACTGTTAGCTGGTCTGCCTTTACCCACAGGAGTCTTGTGGGAAGACAATCGTGGGACAGACAATGGATGCGAAAGGACTTGGAGATGGCCCCGGCTGGCCGGAGCCCCTCCAGCCTTGTCCTCACGGGGTCCAGCCGGTGGCTATTCCACAATCTCTGTGCCACAGGACTCAGTGGTGGCAACGTATGGGCAAAGGATGTGGCAGCCGGGGTCTAGTTTCATGTCCCCTGACAAGGAAAAATTCTGAAAGTCGTTTAAACCATAATAAAGATTACTGGAAGTCCTTCTAGTACCTTCTAGATAACTCTTATCTGGTCCTTCTAGTATCTTCTAGATAACTCTTATCTGGTCCCTCTAGATAACCTTTTTTCAGGTAATCTGTGCCTTTCATTGTTTTAGAGCTATCTTATGGCTTTATAAATGGTAGAAAACTGATAGCACTGTGTTGCTTCCTGTACACAGAAATGCAAGTGATTTTGTGCATCTGAGTTGCTGTGACGGTTGCTCTGTAGGCACTGACTGCTTGTGTGTCTATTTCATCATTCCTGATGCCCACACATGCAGTTCCGTGGACCCTTTGACGCAGTTGTTAGGCTTAAGGAGTCCCCCATTGATTAATGGATTAGATACAGTAGTTGGCACATGTTCTTTTTATACCTGTATGAGAATCATTGTATTAGCTTTCTATGTCTGCGTAACAAATTGTCACAAATTTATCAGCTCAAAGCAGGACCCATAGTTACTGGTGCACAGTTCTGTAGGTCAGACGTCTGAGCATAGCGTGGCTGGAGTCTCTGCTCAGGGTCTGCTGGAATCAAGGTGTCAGCCAGGCCGCATTCCTTTCTGGAGGCTCTGGGGGAAGAATCGACTTCTGAGCTCATGCAGGTTGTTGGCCAAAGTCAGCGCTTTGAGGTTGTAAGACAGAGAACCCTGTTTTCTCTCTAGCTGTCAGCTGAGGACGGCTGTCAGCACCAGGAGGCCACTGCTCGGCTTTGGCGGTTCACAGCACAGCAGTTTGCTTTTTTCCGGGTGGCAGGAGCAGGTCTCGCTGATTCCTTCCTCTGTGACCACCCAGAGAAAATGCTGTGCTTTTAAAGGCATCACTTGATGAAGTCACGACCACCCAGCACAATCTTTTTGCCATATAACAGGGGTGTCCAACCTTTCAGCTTCCCTGGGCCACACTGGAAGAAGAAGGATTGTCTTGGGCCACATATAAAATACACTAACACTAACGATAGCTGATGAGCTAAAAAAATATCGCAAAAATACCTCATAGTCTTTTAAGAAAGTGCATATGAATTTGTGTTGGCCACATTCAAAGCTGTCTTGAGTTACATTTGGCCTGTGAGCCGCAGGTTGAACAAGTGTGCCATGTAACATAAATAATCCCAGGAGTGATATATTTTCAGGTTCCACTCACACTCAAAGGGGAAAGGATTATACAAGGGTGAGGGTCGCTGAGGGTCATCTTAGAATTCTGGCCATCACAGACGATTTTACCTAACAAAAAATATCTTGGACACAATTTACAAAAACTGAAAGACCACCAAAGAATGGAAACAGGCTGGTGGACATGAGGAGGATACTAAAACCCTCTCCTATTCCTTGGTACTTCCGCTGACCGAAGCCCTGACCCACTTTAAGGTCTGTGTGGACAGTGACCACTCTTCCATGGACAGTGATGTTGAGTTTGCCTGTCTCCCCAACCGGACTGGGAGCTCCTCCCACACCGGAACCTAGTCCTGCTCTGCTCTCACCTAACCTGGAGCTTCTAAAGCAGGCCCTCGTGAGCAGTTAGAGGTCCGAGTGTGAGAGGTTTTCCTCTCTATGTTGATTCTCCCTTCTGTGGGTTTAGAAACAAAATACCCATCAGCTCACAAAATCTCTTGGGTCTGGGGGGAGGGTACAATAGAGAAAGGGCCTCAGTGGCTCCAGCAGTGAACATAATATTGATCATAGGGAAACCAGGGACTCACAGGGCCATCAGATCTTGTCCCCAGAAGATGGGACAGAGCTGGTTCTGACTCCTATTAGTTGTGATGGTTCAACTTCAGGTGGACAGAGAACAAGACAGAGTCACTGAGTCATCCATCTGGTCTACCTTCACGGCCTCTGCCCCATCCACCACTGGAGAAAACTCCAGAAGCCCAGAGTTTCACAAGCTTCTCCTCCTGCCCCCACCCCAGACCGCATTCCATCTTTGTCTCTGCTTTGGCACATGCTGTTCCCTTTGCCTGGCATTTCCTTGTCCCTAGCCTCCACAAAGTAACTTCTTTTCATCCTTTTATCACTCAGTTCAAATATCAGGTCTTCTGAGAAAACGTCCTTCAGAGGCTTCACAGCCATGGGAAACAAATGGGCTTTGAACTTAGTTAGAATTTTGCTGTTACCCCTTCCAAGCTGTGTGGCCTTGGGGAAATGATGTAAGCTCTCTGAGCCTTTGTTTCTTTATCTATAAAATGAACACACTACAATTGCTGATGATAAAGCCCATCTCAGTGATAGATTGCATCATCATCATCATCATCATCATCATCATAAGTGACCATGTATTGAGTGCTTATCACATGCTGGACTTCACGCTTAGAGTTTTATGGGTTGTATGCTTTTTCATTTAATCTCCTCAACAACTCAATAAAGAAAGTTTTGTTATCTCATTTCACATATAAGGAAACTGAGGTTGAGAGAGGTTAAAGCTCTCCAAAGCTCCGCTCTTGATCATTAGGACACATTGCCTTGTAGAAGGCACTCAAGAATGTCATTTCCTTTCCCCTTGCTCTTGCCTGCCAGCCTCACCTCTGGACTGCTGGAATTGCTTATCCCTTCCTCTGTGTATTCATAGTTCTTCTATATTCATGACCTCTATAACACCATGGAAGACACAGTATTCCATTTTCCCCATGTGTTTCTGTCTCCTACACCAGTGGGTCTGGCAGAGAGCAGGCAGAGTCCCTGTTATTCAAGTGAACTGATAAGTTATCTCGAGTCTTTGAAGGAAGTGACGGGGTCTGATTTATATAATAAAATTATCGTGGACCTTACATAAATAAAAGAAAGAAGACTGCCCCTCCCACTCCCTTCCCCTTCAGTCCCCTTATCTCAGCTGAAGCAATAGGCCTGGCAGACACCCAGCAGCAGACAGATAAAACCATCAAGGCCCATTCCAGCTTCACACCAGACCCTGGAACTTAATTTAACTCAGACAGACATCGGTGTTGTCACTCTTGGGGGCTCCCAGAGCAGCCTCACAGAACAGCTGGTAACATCTGTGATGGGTTTGCCTTCACACCTCTGATGGAATCGTAAGAGAATCTCACAATGCAGGGCCCTGGAAACCATTCTGCAGGAAGACTCTCATAGACTCCAGGACCTCTATCCATGTTAGCAGTGGCTGCTGCCAAGATCACCCAGTGACCCTTTTGTTCTGAAAGTCGTCAACCTGAGGCCAAGGGATTTCCCCCAAAGTCACACGGCTCCCCCAAGTTTTGATGCATGTAAACAGCGAGAGCATTTTACAGCTTGAGTGTGTGCCCCTTGCACTGAACGGTGCGCCGTGCATCTCTCCCCATGTGGCCTGCAGTGTGTGTCCATCGCCACCCGCCCAGGGCCGACGCAGGGTCGTGAGCACAGTAATTAACGGGCTTCGTGGACATGGGTTTGCATGAGAACCAGATGATCATCTGAATTCCCCATTTGTTATTTTTAGATTAAACTGTGACTTTTTCTATTAAGCCGTGTTATTTTTATATTAAACTGTACCACTCTTCCATATTAAACTCTGATTCTGAAAGCAGATAAGTCAGTGACAAGATGGCTTTTCAAGTGAAACAAACATAGAACACATTTCTTGAGATCTTTTTAATATTTTCTATTACCAGCTGAACTTAACCCTGATCTTTTCCCACCTATTGGTTGAAATTATGCTTCCTAACTCAGCCGAGCATGTTGGTTTGTAGGCCAACTTGCCTTAGAGCTTTCCCCTCATCTTCAGGCCTGGGATAAAATTTCCTGTGCTCACTTATTTTATAGCACACTGAACGCTGTCAGTTCAATAACATTTTAAAATGGGTTTGTTTATTGAGCACTTATCAAGCCACGGCTGGGAGGTGAGTGATTTCTGATAGAGGGATCTGCAGATATTTGTAAGAGGCAGCCTCTGCCCTCAAGGAAGTCATGATGAATTAGAGAGTAAAATCATTAACATATCATTAACAACGACATGGTGAAATAAAAATAAGGCTAGAAATCATGAAAGAAAACGTTTAACTACATAAATAGTTAACATTTCTGTGAGGCACAAGACATCATAAATAAAACTAAAGTACAAATGACAAATTGAGGATAAAACTTTTTCAACACTTATTACATGCTAAAGGTTAATAGTGTTAATGTATAAAGAACTTTCTACAACTCAATAAAAAAGAAAACACAAGAACCCCATAGTAAAATGCAGAAGACTTGAACCAGATATTCACATAAAAAGAAATATAGAAACATAGTGCTCAAACTAACAAAGATATACAGATTAGAACAATAAAAATGCATTTTCTCCTACCAGATTGGCAACATATTTAATTTTCTTTATTTTTTAAAATGTTTTCGAGAAGAAGCCGGGATGGCTCAGTGCATTAAGAGCTCACTTTGCAGCCCCAGGGACCGAGAATCGAATCCTGGCCCCGGCGGCCCGTGTGGACCCATATGCTGAACTGGGGAGTGCCCCCAGTTCAGTTCTCACCAGGGTGAGACCCCGGCCCAGTTCCTGCCCTGTGCAGCCTCGTGCCCACCTGTGGAATGAAACTATGTGGAAAAACCAATAATGTGCAACTATGGAGACTGTTCTGGGCCCTTCCCTGTCTCTCTGTCTCTGTATCTCTCTCTCTCTTTCTGTCAAAAATAATAAAAAATAAATAAATCTAATAAAAAAATGTTTTTGAGAGAATGTGAAGGAGAGAGAGACAGAGAAACAGAGAGAAAGAGGGGAGGGCCCAGAACAGTCTCCATAGTTGTACATCATTAGTTATAACGTGTGGTTTCATTCCACACAGGTGAGTGTGAGACCAGGTGGGGCAGGAACGGAACCGAGGGCCTCCCATGTGGGAGGTGAGAACCTTCACTGCCATGCCATCTCAGCGGTTACCTGTTATGCCTCAGTTCAGCATATGGTGTTGTATGGGCCAGGCCAGGAATCAAACCCCAGACCTCACGATTGCAAGGCAAGTGCTCAATTGCTGAGCTATCCCGTCATCCCCAACCTTTGAAATTTAATATGCATATTGGACAGTATCAAGTTAATTACTATCTAGAGTAGAATTTCTTCCCCCCAAATTCAAGGACCTTAGCACACCTTGGATTTTATCATACTCCTCCTGTCTTATTATTGTCCTGTATTTTAATTCACACCTAATTGTTTTATATCTTTCAGAATATTATTAGTATTTTATACATACAATGAATATTTATATTTAACCCACATGTTTATTTTTCTTTCTTCCACATAACTTTGTATACTCTACTTCTCCTTTCTGAGCTGGAAGTTCTTTTTCCTAAAGTATATCCTAGCATAGTTCTTTCAGAAAGAGTCTGTTTGGGGTAAACTCTCAGAATTTGTACGAAAATAATTTTATTTCAACTAGTCTTAAAGTCTAATTAGTTTTAGTTTACTTTTATTCTTTTTGAGTGGAGAACTAAATACAGAATTCCAAGATAATATTTATTTTTCATTGTCTTGTGGACTTTATTATTGCTGCTGAGAAGTCTGCTGTCCTCTAATTGACACTTCTAAGAAGTCTCTAAATTTAAAGATCTTTTCTTTGTCTTTGGTCTTCCATAGTTTCACTCTGATATATTTAGGGTTTTAAAAAATATCACTTGGTATTTGTTGCATTTACTGAATCCTAAAATTCTTGTTTTTCATCAATTCTGAAACATTCTCGGTCATTCCTTCAAGATTTCATAACTTTTATCAATTTCCAAATATCCTCAGCCGATCTCCTAAGAGTGCCTCTCCCAATTCCTCTCAGTTCTAACCTTATGAAGTACCTATTAAATGTATATTGAAGCTACTCATCTATCATCTTCTCAACTTCTATTTCAGTTTTGGTGCCTATAATTCACAGTAGTGGACTCAAATCCATCTTCCACTTCAATTCTCTTCATTGTGTCTATTAGTCCATCCACTGAGTTTTAAATTTGCAGTGATTATAATTTCATATCTAAAAGTTTCCTTGATTATTTTAAAAACTTGCCTCACCTGTATTGTTTTGTTTGGTCTTCAGTATTTTTTAATTTTTTAATTATAAAATATATATTTTATGATATTGATCAGATTTTCAACTTTCTGAAGTTCTTGTGGGTCTAATACTGTTTTTCATTGTGTTGTTTGACTCTCACTTGTTTTTGTTTTTGTTTTTTCTTTTTTCAGATTGATTTTATTGTTTTTGACACACAGAGAGAGAGACAGAGAAACAGAGAGAATGGGGAGGGCCCAGAGCAGTTTCCATAGCTGTACGTCATCAGTTTTTCGACATAGTTTCATTCCACACAGGTGGGCGGGGGCCACGCAGGGCAGGAACTGGGCAGAGGGCTTCCCACATGGGAGGCACATCCCGGCAAGCCAGGGGATCTCCCACATGAGAAGCACACTCCAGTTCAGCATATGGGTCTGCATAGGCTGGGGCCGGGACCCGCTGAGTCATCCTGGCATCCCCCCACTCTCACTTGTTGAGGATTATTCTTTTCTTTCTCCTTCCTTCCTTCCTTCCTTCTTTCCTTCCTCCCTGAGTTCCTTCTTTAAAAATTTGTACTATAAACTCATTTGTGGACTTTCTCTATAGGAATTAAGAGCACAAGCCAAGGCAAACAAGTGGGTAGGTTTTTTTTTTTCCTTATCCACTTTTCATCACTTTCATGTGGGAAGGGGGACTTACAGTTCTAGCTCCACCTCATGTGGGATCTAGCCCTGATTACCTGTCTTAAAGTGGGACAACAGGGTCACCTGAGCCCATGGTTGACTCCCCTTCCTTTCTTCATCTTCCAAATCCCCATTACATTGACCAAATGAATATAACAGAGAGAGCCATCAGTGTGAGGGATGGGTAGGCACAGTGGCTGGCACTTACCAGAGCGCCGAGGCATTTATGTGAGATGCCAGTGCAATGGGGAAGGGCACACTGGAGTTGCAGTCACTGGATGAAGACAAAATCTCATCTGAAGACCAACGGCCCTGTGAGTGTCTCATTGACCCCCCTCAAACTTAAAGTGACAAGTTCTCGAGAAGAGAAAGGCCGTAGGCAAGGAGAGGAGTTGAAAGCTCCATCCTGTTACGTAGTCCCTCGGGAGGCCGACTGGCACCAGGACTGTGAGTGGTGGGCCCTGGCACTCTCAGCCAACACTCGGCCCAGCTGACTCAACACAAGGGAGACCCTATAACTAGCTCCTAATGAGGGCAGCTGTGCACGTTAGGAAGCCTGTGTTCGCTTCAGGCTGATACAAGTCAGAAAAGATTAGCTTATCTGGAACTTAAAGATGTCACTAAATATTCACACAGTCTCTGGTCAAACCCACCTCCACTCCCCATTCTGAACAAAACTTCCTTCCCCATCTGTCAGGATGAGCAAATAGAGAAAAATCATCAGATATGAAAAGAAATTCAACAATAGTTGAGAGAGAGACTATATCTGAGGAATTAAGAGAAAATAGCTCTCTTGACTTAGATTTATCGCAAAATATAGGAGCAAACTTTGATAAAATTTTAATCTGCATTATCAGTTACATTCGGAAGACATTGCACTTATACAAAGAATTGATCTGAAACAACACAAGCTTGTTTTCAAATGAAAAGCATAACTTGAATAACAAGGTAAGAGAGTCAATAAAAGTCAAACTAGACACTGTAGAAAATCAAATGAGCAAACTGTGTATTGTATGTGTTTGATACATTCTCCTAGAATGCAGTGTATATAAGTAAAGACAGATTAGGTATAGTAAAAAGATAAGAACTGTGGAAGAAAGATCAAGGGTCTGTGATACCTCTACAGATAATAGAAATTTTCAAAGGAGAGTGTGATAGATGATTGAAACTGGCTTCCAATGAGTCATGCCTCCTTGCATCCATGCCCTTCAGTATCTTGAACTTGACACTCCTCCTATCAAGTGATGGAGACTGTTTCCCCACCCCTTGAATCGAGGCTGGCCTTGTAATTTGCTTTGGCTGACTGAATGCAGCAGAAGTGGCGTTCTGTGACTTCTAAGCCAAGGCCTTGTTGTTCCCACTTTAACCCTTGGAACCCTGGGACCACCACATTGTGAAGAAGTTCAGTCCAGCCTTCTGGGGGAGGAGAGGCCACGTGGAAGACAACCAGGCCCCTGACCTACAGCCAATAGCAACTGCCAGGCATGTGAGTGAGGCAATCTAGGACCCTCCGGCTTCAGGTGAACTGTCAGCTGATTGTAGCTGCACAAATGAGTGATTAAAACTATTTGGGGAGGATGCTGATGACTCAGAGGGTTGAGCACTCACTTTGCAGCCCCAGGGTCTGAGGATTGAGTCCTGGCCCTGGCCCATGCAGACCCATATGTTAAACTGGGATGTGCCCCCAATTCAATTCTTGCCAGGGTGAGCTTCCCATGTGGGAGGCCCCCTGGCCCAGTTCCTGTGCTGCGCAGCTCTATGCCCATCTGTGAAATGAAACTATATGGAACACTAATGACATACAACTATGAAGACTGCTCTGGTCTCTCTCTTCCTCTCTCTTTTTCTCTCACCTTCTCTCAAACAATAAAATAAATCTTTGGGGGGGGGGGAATACATGTATCTTTAGATTAAAAAAAGGTTCATTGACCACCAAGAAAAAGAGATGCACACCTAGACCCACTTCAGTGATTTTTTTAAAAACTCCGAGGACAAGGAAAATTTGTATAAATACCCAGACAGAAAAATAAAAAAGGATATCTAGGGGGGGTTAGGTGTAGGGTAGGTAGACTTGTAGACATCTGATTTCTTCCCCGCAATACTAAATGTTGCTACTAGACATAAATCTGGGTCCCTGATACCATGTGTGCCTCTGCCCTATCAGCCTTTTAACTGCCTGATCTGTACTTTTAAAAATATTTATTTTTATTGTTTTTGTTTTGTTTTGTTTTGACAGAAGAGAGACAGAGAGAGACAGAGAGAAGGGGGAGGGTCCAGAGCAGTCTCCATAGTTGACAGCATTAGTTTTCCATATAGTTTCACTCCACAGGTGGGTGTGGGGCTGCACAGGGCAGGAACTGGGCTGGGAGCCTCCTGCATAGGCCCCTGCAAAAACTGAGCTGGGAGGCACACCCCTGTTCAGCATATGGGTCCACATGGGCTGGGCCCAGGATTCGATCCTTGGGCTCCGGGGCTGCAAAGTGAGCGCTTAACCCACTGAGCCATCCCGGCTTCCCCTGCTCTGCATTTTAATGTGAGAGAAAAGTCTATACTATTGCAGGGTCTTTGTTATTTGTAGCCAAATCTAATTCTAAATGATACACAACTTAGGTTGATGGGACAGCATCAGTTTAAGGAAGAGGCTGGAGAGAAAACATCCTAGGAAACACAAAACAATAGCTGTTAGAGTAGCTCAGTGTCTCCCGTCCTGCCTTGGCCAGGAGGAAGCACTCAGCAGCCTGGGGGATGTCCTCTCTTTATGCTCCCTTCACCTCACTCTGTGATGTCTTCCCTTTCTGGTCTTTCAGTTAAAGAAACCTAATTACCTTTCTTTAATTCAGCTTTTGCCCACCCTTATTTCAGCACAGAAACCTCCTTTTTCTCCACATAATGCTTATTAACATACCACAGGGAAAGATGTTTGGGGGAAATATTGGATTCAACAATTGCAAAAGCAGTAGCCCTGACCTTGGAAACTGCTTGGGTGGAAAGGTGTTTCAGCAGCACCATTCCTGTTTATACAATAGTCACCCAGCAGTCAGGTACAGGCGTGCATGCATGGTGCCGGCTGTACCTGGACTGTGAGGGCCTGGCTGTGGTCAAAGTGGGACCATGACTGCCCTCATTTTAAAGATTTACTTTTATTGTTTTTGACAGAGAGAGAGAGAGAGAGAGAGAGAGAGAGAGAGAGAGACAGAGACAGAGACAGAGACAGAGACAGAGAGAAGGGGGAGGGCCCAGAACAGCCTGCATAGTTGCACATCATTTGTTTGTCCACATAGGTTCATTCCACAGGTGGGAGGGGCTGCACAGGGCAGGAACTGGGCTGGGGCCTCGCCCCGGTGAGAACTGAACTGGGGGAGCTCCTAGTTCAGCATATGGGTCCGCATGGGCCGGGGCTGGGACTTGATCCCCGGTCCCCGTGGCTGCAAAGCGAGCACTTAACCCACTGAGCCATCCCAGCTTCCTCTGCCCTCATTTTAGACCCCAAGTTCTGACGGCTACAGAGATAATAATTTCCATTGTTTCTTTCATGGAAAGGTTGGGAAGAGCTCCGAGTATGTTTTGGGTGGTATCAGAAATCCTTTAAACCCCAAAGAAGATAAAGGCTTCCTGTTGGAAGCCCCCACAGGTTCAAACCTGTCCTCAAAACACAGACTGGAGACAGGATGAGAATGAAGGCAAGAGACAGCCATGGAGCCTCAGGAAGAGGTGCCCTCCGTAGTCTTGGCCAGATGGAAGCCAGGGTGTGTGTGGATTCTAACCTCCCCTTCCCCGAGCCATGCAAGCCCTGCTTTGCTGAGCAGACCGTCACTGCTGAGGAGGGATCCGCACTGGCAGAGGCCCGCGGGGGCCGTCTGGGGGTGCTGCCCTGCAGAGGGCTTGGGAGGAAGGGCCCAGTGCTGCTTCTCCTGGTCTAGGAGCACAACTCTGGATTGCTGGCTGGTGAAGCCCCTGACAGACTGCCAGGCCAGGGGCTGCCGACGACAGAGACTGAGGACAAAGTGAAGGAAAGAAATCCCCGAGGCCCTTCTGCAGGGAAAAGCCCTGTCCCTTCTGTCACAGACAGCAGCAGGCACCTCTGATGTTTCTTCAAATCAATCCTCTCTCCTGCCACCCCCCACCACCACCACCATATCCAGATCGGCTGAGGCCCAGCCCAGACACAGGCTAGACTGGCCTTAGAACCAGTAGATGTGCACCCTAGAGCTGCCTCTTGCTGCCCGTGAGGCCTACAGATATATATTTAATGCCTTCCCTTCCTTGCTTCCAGTTTTTTCTGATTTCTTTCAATGTAAATTTCCCTGCCTCTGAGTCTTTTTCTAAAATAAACTTGATTTACTGAGAAAGTGGGATTTTCTTACTCTTTCTGCCATGGGTATAGACTTCTGTCCTGGAAATGAAACAAACATAAAGGGAGTGACCGCAGACACACTGGAGGCAACTTTAGAATCCATTCTAATGGGCCCAAGAAGTTAATTCTTGGAAATGATCTCCATGAATTTTGTTTTCAGAGGAGATAGAGTTTTTTGTGGTTCTTGATGTTTCATTTTGTTTTCTCATGAATATGCTTCCCTCCTAATTTTGTGGGCGATGACCTTGGGCCAAGTACAACTTAGTCTACCTTTGTATGGAGATTTCCCGAACAAAGAGGTATCAGATCCCAAACTGGACTCACTGCACACGTTGCAGATGGAGGGAGGGAGGAGAGAGTAAGAATGCCACAGACCATGAGTGGGGAGAGCTGAGAAGAGAGAGAGCAGGAGATTGGTTTTCAGACCTGTCCTGAAACTCTATTTTCTTCACAGAAGTCAGCGCCATGCTTGGGGGAAAAGCAGCCGTTATTACAACTGTAGGCTCTGTCTGAGGCTTCCTCATAGTCGTCGGCAAAGCAGGGGCTACACTGCAGGAAGGAGATTGAGCCTTGTTTGTATACATGGAATTGCTTTTTCCCCCTTTCTTAACAATAAAACCCAGAGACAGAGACAGGTGAGCTTCAGCATTCCTGTGCCAAGGACATGGGCCAGTCTTCCAGCATGGTCATATTTCTTAAATGCAAATGGGACCCAGGACCACGGATTTAACCCTTCAAGGCACTCCTGCAGCCATCGGTAGTGAAATCCACCTCTGGAGGACTGTCCTCTCAGCCTTTTACCGCAGAACCCTGAGGGGAGTGGGTGTCTTCTCAGCCCACCCCTCATCAGGAGGCCCATAGCAAGGAGGACCCCCGCCCCAGCCCAAGTGCAGCCAAGCCCCTGACCCTGAGGATGGGGGCACATCTGCTTACTCACCAGCCCCCAGTGCAGAGTGGGATGTCCAGGCCCTTCAGAAATAAGGTGACCAGATTTTAACATTGGTAAAGCAGGACACCATTGACCGGGGGGGGAGGGGGTCTTGATTAAAAATTTGGTCTATCTCCCGTCGTTCCCTAGCTTGTCGTGCATTCTTTCCAAAAATCAGGACTTTTTTAAAACGCCGCGGGACGCAGGACAAATTGTTAAAAATTGGGACTGTCCCACCAAAAGCGGGACGTCTGGTCACCCTAATCAGAAACCCCAGACAGACCCAGGCCATGAATGTGTGATACGCATTGGCATGGTAAGGCTCTGAGAAGTCCTGCAGTGAAGTAATTTGTTTAACTCGCTGCTTTGCACACTTTAACCCTGGGCTGCTTTCCTCATGGAATGCCCATTGTCTCACTGAGTAGCGTTGCACAGAATGCTGGGAAACAAGGCCATGGAGGCGTTCACAGCCGTGTCCAGCCCCCGGAGGAGAGAGGCAGGCTTGCGATTCAGCTTCGGGTCCACAAAACCTAGCACAGGACACAGAAGAGAGTATTTGTGGAATGAATCAGTGAGTGAACTAATGAAACCATATCATTTTTAGCTCAGGCTAAATTGGGAATGATAACTGTGTGCCAAACACTTTTTTTTCCAGGGTAGTTAAGCTGTGGCCAATGCATAGCTTGGTTAAGACCAAATCATTTTTTTTTTTTCTTTTTTCCCCCCAACACTTACACCAGTTACAAACTGGCAGGCTTTGAACTAGATCTGTCTAACATATGTGTTTTGTTTGGCCAGCACAGGGTTTATTTTTTTAATACCTTCAGGTAGGGTCTGAACTCTACAGCACCCGGGCTCTGCCTTCACCTACCCCAGCCCAGCACAGCCAGCTTAGCTCCTGAAGGCTTTGAGTCTGCCATCCCAAGTGTAACTCTCCCTGGGAAGTTACTTTTTCAATCATAAACATCATGAATTTATTTTGAAATGGATTTTCCCCAGATGAAAACTCATGAAGATCTTTACACCTTAGACTGTGTGCAGTGAAATATCTACGCAGCTCAATGTGGCTCAGGCCCTGGTACACCGAAGGCAGCTTCCTGAGCCAAGCCAATGATGAGGAGGGGACTGTGTGCTCATCTTCCCACAGGAGAATCCTTAAACCAGTCTCTGGGAGAGCTTGCAGAAACCACCTTGCTGGGTTCACCCCCAAGTTTCTGGGCCAGATCTGCCATGGAACCACAAATTTGCATTTCTAATGCATTCCCAAGTGATGCTGCGGCTGCTGGCCCAGGGACCACCCTTGGAGGTCTGCTCCTGTACAATTCCCAAAGCTCCTTGACCTCTGTCATCTTACTAGACCCCAACAACCAACCTATGATGCAAACAGCACAGGAATCACTAGTTGCAGGTCACAAATGAGGAAAGGGGGAATCAGAGAGGTAATGTGATGACAAGGTTGCACAGCTTGGCATGAATGGGGAATCTTCCAATGCCAAGTCAAGTTGCCTGCCAGCAAGGATGTGATTGACAGAGGCCTTCCAACATCATTCTGCTTTAGGACAGGGGATTGGACTGGTGACTGACAGTGCTTGCATTTCAGGAGGTTACTTTCCTGCAGAAGAGACCTTGGCCTTCACAGCGGGAGCTGACTGCCTTCCTCAGCCCCTCCTCATTCTAGGACTTTGCTCTGTGGCTCTATGAAGGCCCAGAGGAGCCCAGCACCCACCCTGGTTTTCAACTCTAGCTGTCCCAGGCAAGGCAGGAGAGGCACAGAGGTGCTCCACCCACTGGAGCCACGACACCCTTAGCTGATTTTTCTGTGTAGCAACTGAAGTGGAGTGAGAGACGGGCCCAGACTGCAGCTTCTGGGAGGGAAGATGGGGGAGCACAGACCATATGGAGCAAGAGTGACAGAATTTGGCAGTGCAGGCTCCGCAGATGGGCCTGCTTATGTCCAGACACAATCTGAGGCCAAAGACTAAATCATCTCTCTAGCAATTTCTTGTTTCCAAACACATCTTTTGCAGAACGTGGGGATGCTCCCCCACCCAGATAGCAAAACCCCTTGCTGGGAACGGATACACAGACAACAGAAAAGTTGCTTTTGCGGAGGGTCTAGGAGGGGTGCAAAGTGCCTACTTGAATGGGGTGGAAGTCCCAGGGTAGTGAGGAGGGAGCCTGGTGGTTTGGGGGAGCTCACTTCAAGTGTTTTGTGTATGTTTTCATGTGTGATCCTCACAACAGCATTTTAATGGGGTTAGCCTTACCAGCCCCATTGTACAGGAGGGAAGACTGGGATTTTAGAGGGGAAGTCATTTGTCAAGGTTTCCTAGCGGGTGAGGACAGAGTTATGAGTGAGGAAGAGCAAATAGGGCATGCACATATGCCCAAGGACCCCCCACTTCCACCCCCAAGAGCCAAGATACTTGTGTCAGTCTCCTTGGTCCTGTGCCCCAGCTCCTGGTCTTCCAGTGAGGTAGTGGGGCCCCACCAGGGCTCCCCAGCACCTGTCTTCAGAATACAGTCTGACTGCTCTGCCTGGCGTGTGCGGCCCTGCAAGGCCCGCTCTAGCCTGCCTCTCCAGCCTCATGTCCACCCTCCCTGACGCGGCCCCAGGCTTGGATCCAGCCAGGGGACTTGCTGTCCTTCCCTGAACACTCAGTGCTGAGCGTTCCAGGCTTGGCTGTGGTGCCTTCCGACCGCAACTTCCTGATGCTTTTCTACTTCACGTTACTTTTCCTTAAGCCCCTGTCTTGTCTCTCCTGGTTTGTCTGGTCTTCTATGACTGCCGACTCCTTTCCTTGCCTCTTGTCCTTGCACCATAATGAGCATCCTTTACACAAGGGCACCACCTATGGTTCAGAGTGATGTCCCCCTGGAAGGTGATGTAAGGGCGTGGGAATGAGCCCCACTTCCGATGGAGGCCGGAGAAGGGCAGGGACCTGCCCGGTCTCATACCTAGTGGCAAAGCCAAGGTGACTGAGCCCAGGTTCCCCATCCTCTTTCAACGGTGCCCCAGTTTGGGGAATGTGACCATTGACTTGTGAACAAGCTGCCTGTCCACACAGAGGCGGTGCCCACAGCCTTGGGACTGCTCTTGGGGGAAAAGAGGGACTGTATTAGTTTCCTGTTGCTCTAGAACGATCACAAGGTAATTATTACTACCTAGAGGGCCTTGGAGGGCTCACGGATGGGCACCATGGCTTCTGACAGTCCTAATCCTTTAAGATCTAGAGAAAGCTCCTTAGTGCCAAGCTGCCCAGGGAAACTGAGGCTTGCCAACAAGTTTTCCTCATTTTATTCATCCACTTATTTACCTCCCAGACCTATAGCTCATCCAATCTTAGGACAGAGCACCATCTCCAATCATACCCTTACTACCATCCCCTCACCCCCACATACCCAGAGGTCTTGCCTGTTTATAATGATGATCAAATCTATTAGAATAAAATCTAAACTTCTTATCAAGGTGTCCAGGGTCCTACATATTCTGGCTTCAAGCTACTATCCTCCTGTTCACTGAACTCCAAGAAGACTGCCCTCTTTTCTTTTCTTTTTTTTAATTAAATTTATTGGTGACATTGGTCAGCAAAGTTACACAGGTTCCAGGTGTATAATTCTACAATACATCATCTATGTGTTGCATCATGTACTCATCACCCAGAATCAGGTGTTTGGTTTCGTTTTTTCATCACCATATACTTGGATCCCCCCAAGACTGCCCTCACCTGAACACACTATGTGCTTTCCTGCCTCAGGGCCTTTGCATATGCTATTTCCTTTTCCTGTGACTCCCTTTTTCACTCTTCCCCTGGCTGATTCCTGCTTTAGACCTCATTCCTTGTCTGAGAAATCTCCTCTGACACCTCTCACGTATCCCAATTATGTCTCCCATATCATTGTTTCTCTCAGGACCTCCCTTCCTTCATAACATCTATGTCATCACCTCTAGGGTTGTGTAGGACAGAATGCGCTCAGACTGTGACATTGCAGGAAGGTCATCCTATACTCTTCAGGATTAAAGTATGCTAAACTGCAATTTTGTCTTCTCTCTTCAGGGCATAGGAATGTAGGAATGACTCCAGCCTTAGAACCTCAGCTCTTGCAAACTGATTTTTTTTATTTTTATTTTAGAGAGAGAGAGAGAGAAGCGGAGAGGGCCCAGAGTACAACTGATGTAATGAGTTGTACATCATTAGCTGTAACATGGTTTCATTCCACACAGGTAGATGTGGGGCCACGTGGGGCAGGAACTGAACCTGGGGCCTCCCACATGGGAGGTGAGAACCTTTGCTCCTGAGCCATCCCAGCGATCTCCAGCTGTGCTGCAGTTCCTTATATGGGGTTGCACAGGCCGGGACCAGGACTTGATCCCCCGACTCACAATCGCAAGGCAAGTGCTTAACCACTAAGCTATTCCAGCATCCCTGATTTCTTTCCTTGGGTTTTGAGGTCAGACAGATTCACTTCCTGCTCCCAATTCCTCCACCAACTGGCTGTGTGGCCCTGAGCAAGTAAGACGCTGTGTCCCTCTGGGCCAATGGCTCTGCTCTGCCTAGCTGACTGGACCAGAAGGATGCAGAGAGTGCCTCACCTGCAGGACACAAGATGGCCAGAGGACACAGGATCAGAACTCAACACCCAACAGAGATGAGAAAGGGTGTAGGGTAACTACAGGCACATTGTCCCCAGGATGCCCTTCTGACTCCCTCCTCTTTTTATCCCCCCTTCCCACCCCCACCCCAGCACTCCACCTCCTCAGGATGGGCTATTTGCTGCTGGAACCAGTTCTGCTACTTCATGACCACTGCTCAGAAGGCCTGGGCTTCCCATCAAGGGCTTCCTCAGCGTATTCTGGGTTTAGACTCAGAAGCCCAGATGACACAGGGTCTAGTTCACATTGGAATGGCTCATGGACCCTAGCCGTACATCTGCATCCTGCGTCTCAGCTGCTTCTCTGGCAGCTGACTCCTTAGTAACACACCCTGACCAGCCCTTGCTGAGGCTGACCCCGGGCAGGATCACGGTGCCCTCGCCCTCAGTTCCCCAAGAGGCACACTGAGCTGTCAGATGAGATCAGGCTGCTAGTCAGTCCAGAGCTCTTGGGGATGACAAGTGCTGGCCTCTCTGAAGACGGCTGAGCTGTCTTCACAGTGCCCATCTTATTCATCTCATCCAGAAGCAGAGTGATGAGCACAACACGAATCACAACAACCACAATTGTTTTGAATGCCTACTATGTGCCATGCACAGACTGGGTGCTTTATTTGCACTTTCCTCTAGTCCTTCCAACAACCCCATTTTATAGATGATGAAACTGAGGACAGAGAGATGAACTGACTTAAACAAGGTCACCTGCCTTGAAGCTGAGGCGAGACTATGTTCTCCCTAATCCCTCCCTGAGCTAATCTTATTCACAAAAATGCATCTTGCGTACATAGCATTTACCGTAGTCTACAGAGCTCTTTGCCATCTGCTCTAATCTTCACAACAACCACTGTGCTAAGTACTATTATCCTGTTTTTTCAAATGGGAACGTTGAGATTTACAACAAGAAATTGATTGGCTCAAATCAGCGGGTATCTGAATTATTTATTGCTGTGTAACAAGTAACCCAAAAACTTAGCAGCTTAAAAGAGTATACATTTATTATCTCACAGTCTCTGTGGGTCAGGGATCTGGGCAGGATTTAGCTATATCTTCTGCTTCATGGTATCTCAGGTGTCAACCATGGGGCTGTGGTCTCATCTGATGGCTCATCTGGGGAAGGCGCTGCTTCTAAACTTATTCACCTGACTGCGGGCAGCATTCAATTCTTTGTGCTTTGTCGGACTGAGGGCCTAACCTTCCTTGCTGGCTGTGGATCAGAGACCACCCTCTGTTCCTTGTCATGGGGGCCTCTCCAATATGGCAGCATGCTTTATCAAAGTGTGCAAGCCAAGAAGGCAATAGAGTCTGCTAGCAAGAAGGAGTTCATGGTCTTGTACCCTAGTCATACAAGTGCCATCCCATGTTTGCTGCATTCTATTTACCAGAAACAAGTCTCTAGGTCCACTCCAGACTCCCACCTGTGGGGAGAGACTTCCAGAAAGGCCTGATGATGGGGATTATTGGAGGTCAGCTTCAAGGTCTGCTTAACACAGTGGGGGGGCTCTGCATTTCCTCCTGGACCTGGGAACGTGCTGGCCTGTGAACGGTGGTGGCAGGTAGTGATCGTCCCTCATCTGTGCTCTAGGAATGCTGTCAGGGCCCTGCAGAGCCTGGGCCAGAGTTCTCCATCCCAGGAAAAGAGCTGGCCCCATTTTAATTACATTGTCGCCCCCAGGGAAGACTGTGCTCTTCTCTGGATACTTTTGTTCCTCCTTTACTGCCATTCCTGTCTTTAAATCAAAGCTGCTCTCTGTTCAAGGAGCTCCCAGCCCCAGGCAGGATGAGAATTTATGAGTGGGTGATCAGGAAATGTAATATAAAGAGTCAAGACCCAGACAGTAATGTAAACTCAGAGGTCCTGGAGAGGCAGGCGGCCAGGGCTGTGACCTCTCAGGCCCAGCAACCATCACAACCTCCGCCTTTATGAGACTCTTCCATCATCCTTCCTTTCCGCCTACCCCACCGTCCCTTAGCCTCCCTCCCAGAGCCGGGGTCACTGCATCTGCCTTTCTAAAGCTGCTCTTGCATCTCTTGCCTCCCTTCTCAAATCCTTGCAGGCTGCAGTCTACATGAACAGGCTCCTATCTCTACATCTTTGCTCAGGCTATCTCCTCCGCAGGAACTGCCCCTTTGCCCATATCCCAGAGATGAAACCTCTGTGAGGACTCCCGCCCTGGCTTGTCACTCCCAGCCCCTCTCTCATGGCACTGAGCACTGCCAGCTGTCATGTGGGATCCATTATGCCCCTGCCATCCTCCCCCCATTAGATGGGACTTCCTTAAGGGTGAGGGCTGGGGCTGGAACCTACCATGGTTCTTCCACTACCTGGCACCTGGGAGGTGCTCAGTCAACATTGGAATGACAGAGAAAGTCAAGGTCAGAATCACCTTTGAGTGGAAAGAAAGAGTGCTCTCCCTTTACTCATTTGGGTAATGGCTGGCCACCTCCCTGCTCCTCTCTCTTCCCTAGATACCTCACCTACTTCAGACCCCCCTGGGTGCAGTACCCCAGCCCTGCCACAAACCACATCCTTCTCCAGGCACCTGCTCCAAGCCTCACAGGCGTTTGAGAGATAGGTGAGAGCAGAAAGCAACAAAGTCTTGCCTGGAGCAAAGCCACCCTTCCAGACCACATATGAGACCACTGACACCCAGAGGGACACAGATTTATGCTCAAAAGGTGCCACCTCCCCCCAACACACCTGACTCGGTTACCCCTCCAAGGATGGCTCAGGTGCCCTAGGAGTCATCCCTGACTACAGTCCCTTGTTCTCTAAGTCCTACCTTCTGTTGAAAGCACGCTTGGCCTGTGCCCCACTTTCTCCACCCTGATAGCCACAGCCAGTCCAGGCCACCAAGAGTCCCCCCCCCCCGGCTGCTCTCCCTGCCTCCGCCTCACCCTCTCATCTATTCTCCACTCAAGTGGCTTGCAAGTCACTCCCTGGCTCAAAAACGTTCAGTGGCTCCCGATTGCCTGAGAAATGGTGCCCGCCAGCTCCTCAGCCAGTCCAGTGCTCCCCAGTCGGGCTGGCCCCGGGGGCTTCTCTGGTCTCCCATTTCCCCACCATCTCCGCCCACTCTTGAGGGCCACTCGCACTGGACCTCCTCCTGTTCCCCAGGACCCCTGGTGCTTTCTCACCTCCCCATCTCTGCTGATCTGGCCCTACCATCCTTGCAGCATAGCTCAGGCAGTGAACTCGCCCGCCTCTGAGCTCCCAAAGGTTTTGCATTAATGGTATAAAGGGCACCCCTGTCTAGCCACTCCTCACCCCCAAATGTGAGCTCCCTGGGGGCAAGGACCAGCCCTGTCGCTTCTAAGCTTCCTTCCCCTCCTCTCCCTGCTCCAGGCTGCGGCCTCCTTCCTGGAGAGAAAGACAAAGGCATCCCTTGGGGGAGGGGAGTCGTCTTGAAATCTCTTAAAGGATCCTGACAGCTCAGTCCGGGCGAGAAAACCGGCCCAGAAGGCTGTGTTCCCGGGAGGGGCTCGCACCAGCAGGCCCAGTGCTGGGCCGGAGCCAGAGCCTGGGCTCCGCAGCCCAGGGGTGGTGGGACGGGGAGGAGGATGTGGCAGCCGCGGGGGGTGGCGTAGGACCCATCCGCTCTTGTTCCAGTGCCCTGATGTCTGTTAATCCTCAGGCGCTCCTCACCAGGCAAGGGGGTGGGGGCAGGGCCCACGCAGAAAGGGGGCATGGCCCCGGGAGGAACCAGCTTCGGGGAGGGGCGGGGTGTGTGTGTGAAAAAAGGGAGGAGCCTAGAAGGAGGTTGGGTTACAGGGCCTCGCCTGGAGCGCCCAGCCCCCCTCCTGAGCTCCAGAGCCCCATCTCAGCGACCCCTGCCCCCCTGCGCACCTGGGGCTCCTCCTGAGCTCCCCATCTCTGGGAATAGCCCCACCACCACTCAGTGCGCACATCCTGAAGGGACCTTCCCTCCAGACAGCCTAAGTTCAGGGACAGCTCTGTCACTCTTAAGCGGTGTCACTTGGGGTCTCAGTTTCCCCAGCTACAAAATGGGATATAAGAGCCTCAAGAGTGTAAGCGGATGAATGAGATCATCCATCCAGGATGGCAGCACAAAGCACAGTAAGGCCTAAAATCTTGTTAGCTAGTGGTACTCAGGGTCCTTGCTTCTTTTTTTTTTTTTTTTTAAATATATTTTTATTTTTATTTATTTATTTTCATTTTTGACAGAGAGAGAGAGAGAGAGATACAGAGACAGACAGAGAACTGAACTGGGGGAGCTCCCAGCCCAGCACATGGTTCCGCTAGGGCCGGGGCCAGGATTTGATCCCCGGTCCCTGGCGCTGCAAAGTGAGCGCCCAACCCACTGAGCCATCCCGGCTTCCCTGGTCCTTGCTTCTTAATTGAACAGCCACTGTCCCCTGCGGTCTCAAGAGGAAGACAGGATGATGCCTGCAGAGGAGTGGAAGAGAACAGAGGAAGGTGGAGGTCGAAGAGGAGGAGAGGTTCGCGGAGCAGGGAACGGCCCCTGGGGCACGAGGGACAAGGGTCCTGGGGGAAAAGCTGGACTTGGACAGGGAGAAGTCCAAGACATGCAACTAGGGCTCAGGCTAGTGCCCGGGTGACTCCCTCTGAGTTCTCTTTCCATCTGGAGGTGCTCTTGTTCTAAGGGGTGCTCTGAGTCTGACACCATACCCCTTCTAGCACGTTAAAGTCAGAACCAGAGCTTCCAGCGGGGCTGCACACCTATGCAATGGGCTGCCTGGAGAGGCAGTGAGCCGCTGGTCACAGGTCTGATATGGTGATAGGGACGCTGGAATGATCTTTTTTCTTTTCTTAAGATTTATTTTATTGTTTGACAGAGAGAGAGAGAGAGCGGAGGAATAAGGCCCAGAGCAGCCTCCACAGCTGTACATCATTAGTTTTTTTGGTTTTTTTTTTAAAGATTTATTTATTGTTTTTGACAGAGAGAGAGAGAGAGAGAGATACAGTCAGAGACAGAGAGAAGGGGGAGGGCCCAGAACAGTCTCCATAGTTGCACATCATGGTTTTTCCACATAGTTTCATTCCACAGGTGGGTGGGGCTGCACAGGGCAGGAACTGGGCCAGGGGGTCTCGCCCTGGTGAGAACTGAACTGGGCGCACACCCCAGTTCAGCATATGGGTCCGCACGGGCCGGGGCCAGGATTCGATCCTCAGTCCCCTGGGCTGCAAAGTGAGCGCCTAACCCACTGAGCCATCCTGGCTTCCCCCAAAATTTTGTTTTTGTTTTTGACAGAGAGAAAGAGAGAGATACAGAGACAGAGAGAGAACTGAACTGGGGGAGCTCCCAGTTCAGCATATGGTTCCGCACGGGCCGGGGCTGGGATTCGATCCTCGGTCCCCGGAGCTGCAAAGTGAGCACTTAACCCACTGAGCCATCCCGGCTTCCCCTACATCATTAGTTTTGACATAGTTTCATTCCACACAGGTGGATGTGGCACTGTGCAGGGTGGGAACTGAACAGGGGTCTCTCACATGGGAAGCGCACCCCAGTTCAGCATATGGGTCCTCAGGGGCAGGGGCCAGAACTCGATCCTCGGACTCTGTGGCTGCAAGGCAAGCGCTCAACCTTCTGAGCCATCCCGTCATCCCCAGAATAGAATGATCTTTAATTTTCCTTTCTGCATTCTGCCCCAAGAAACAATTATCAAAATATCCCTAATAAGACTTTATAATAAATATAAAATATGCAGGCATTTAAAAAATGCTAGACTTACAGCCATACCATGAAATACTACTCAGCAATGAAAGGGGATGATTTTTTTTTTTTTTTTTTGCTGATACATTCAACAACTTGGATGCACCTCCAAGGAATTAGGCTGAGTGGGGCAGGTTGGGGGTGGGGGAACCAACTTCAAAAGGTTTCATTCTGTATGATTCCACTTATATAACACTTCTGAAATGACAAATTTAGAAATGGAGGCTGAATTAATGGTTGTTGATGGGGGTGGGAGGGTGTAGGAACAGAGGTGGGTATAGTTATGAAAGAGTATATTCATTTCCTATTGCTGCTGTAATAAATTACTACACATTTAGTGGCTGAAAACAATACAAATTTATTCTCTCATGGTTCTGGAGATCCGGGTTCAAAATCAGCTTCGCTGGGTTAAAGTCAAGATGCTGACAGGACTGTATTTCTTCTGAAACCTGTGGAGGCGAATCTGTTTCCCTGCTTTTTCTCGTTTTGGGAGGCCATGCTGTGACACACAAGCCTTCCTTGCACCACACCAACTTCTCGCATCCATCATCACATTCTCTACTTCATTCTTTGATCCGAGGTCAGACATTCCTACTTCACGGAAAGACCTGTGGGGCAGACCCCATGAAGACAGGGCGCTCCTGCACACAGCCCTCTTCAAGGAGGTTATTCTCTTACAAGAACTCTTGTGATCACATTCAGCGCCCACCTAGATAGTCCAGGATAATCTCCCTACCTCATGGCCCTTAATCATACCTCCAAAGTCCCTTTAGCCATAGGAAGGTTTTTCAGGTTTCAGAGATTAGACTATGAACATCCCTGAGGGAGAAGGGTGGTGACATTATTTAGCCTACCACAACCGGGCAACACAAGGGAACCTACACAAGGGATAAAATTGTACAGAACTTCACATACACACACACACACACACACACAACTGAGTACAAGTATAAACTGGTGAAGTCTGAATAAACTCAGTGAGTTGTTTCAATGTCAATATCTTGTTTGTGATAATATCGTTTTGCAAACTGGGTAAAGTATGCAAGAGCTCTCTCTGCATTATTTCTTACAACTATATGTGAATCTACAATGATGTCAATCAAAATGTCATGTAATACAAAGTGCTAGATGGAAGGTATGGCGGAAGCCAATTTGGTTATCTGCCCAGTGCCTCTTCGCTGGAATCTCCGAGTCCTGACCACAGAGTGGGCTCCCAGCCGCCATGTGTTAGGAGGGGAGCCTACCCTCTTGGCTACAGGTGATGGGGCCAGGACTGGGCATCTGGCCCAAGCTGAGCCAGTTATAGCCATTCCCGAGTTCTTTGGGACACTAGAGTTACCCTTTGGCTGGCTAGGCGGGGCTAGACCTGTAACATATAAACAATGTACCCTGGGTATCACATTCCACCATGTAAATGAGGAGCAGGTACATACAGGCAAGATGGTCAGAGCCTCTGTGGAAAGAAGCTGGCACCAGCTGGAGGAAGAGGTCACCCTGAAGTCCTATTAACTTTCTACTTTCTGTTTCTAGTCCTTCTGGGATGTGGCCTGATCCAGCCCTGGGATTTCATGAGACATCTTGTGTTCTGGTACAAAATCCCCTCCCTCCCCCTTCTCTACCCTCCAGCTAGCCAAAGAGGATGTCTGTTATTACAATCAGAAAGCCCTAACTACTAGAAATGAGACGTGGCAGGACACTGAGCCCCACAGTCTCCCTGTCCCCACCCAGGGGCCCCGGGGAGGTCCGTGCGCCACCCCTCCTACTTCATCTATGAAATGGGCATGATTTCTGCCTGGGTCCAGCACAGAGATACAAAGGATCTCTTTCACCTTGGGCTTGAACCCCTCCTGCTGTCTCTGGCCCTTGCTGGGCAGCACTTGTCTGTCTGTACAGTGGAGAGGGCCTAAGTCCGTCAGCTCCCCCACACCAGGCGCACAGGAGGCACCTGACAAATGACTGTAGGATTGGGAAGAAGCCACCCTAGACAGTCCTTAGTCCAGTGGCAGAAGACTGTCTGAGAGTGGGCGAACCCAAGCACTGTCCCATCTTAAGAGAAAAGGAGCATGTTTAGAGGAGCCCAAGTCAGCTCGCCCAGGCAACTGGGAAACAAACCATTTGCAAGACGGAATTCAACAAGCAGTGCCAACAAGATCATAACGGCCACACTTATGGGAGAATGTGGAGGCCCAAGCGTGGGGTTTCATTATCACGTGTACGAATGTGATCGTCTCCGTGCCGCCAGCCTCCCGCTCCGGCCGCAGCTGTTGGCTGCTGCATGATAATTTGATGTAAATTGCCCCCAAATAGGGTAATTCTCTCCTCTGCCAGGGGAGTTTGAAGTCACAAACCTGGAGATGTTGGCAGCAGATGTTTTCTGGCTTCTGCAGGCTGCTGGTATTGTGGGAAAAGGCGAGGGAACCCAGAGACAACGTCACTTCCACCACCTCCTACGTGTGTGCTGCATGGCCTAGGATGAACCCCGTCACCTCTTGGAGCCTCAGTTTCTCATCTGTAAAATAGGCATGATTTCTGCCATGATCACTTTGAGGACTAGAGAAGATACACTCAGAGCACGTGAGTAGAGAGCTTTGATCTTTGATTAATATTATATTTTTGGATCTCAAAAGTGCCGCTTGTGGGGGTTGGGCATTCAGTGCTCAGGGTTGTCCCCTGGTCCCCAAGAATGAGTTCCCCTAGGCAGAAAAGAAGAGCAACATGATTAAAATAAAAGTGAGGGTGCTGTGGGAAATGTCTGACCCAAAGACAGATGCAGGGTTAATCTCTTTACAATGTAAGAGCTCACTGGAATTTGTAAGTAAAACGTCGATACCCCAATATGGAAACGAGCAAAGGGTACACATAGACCATTGCCATCAGAGAAAGACAAATGGTGACCAAACCTGAGGAAAGTTGTTGTTTTCTTCCTTTTTCTTTTCTTTTTTAATCATTAGGGGAAGATATCAAATTAAAACAATCTCAAGCTAGCTTTATTCCCATAAAATAGGGGGAAAAAATAGGAAAAAGAGGCTAGCTGATGCAAGTGAAGTTTTTCACACACGTGAACCCCAGCTGTTGTGGCAATCTACAGCATGGACGGCTTATGAGGTAATCTCTCACTGTACACCCAAAGTCAAATCAAGACAAATGACCCAGGAATCACATTAATGTGTATTGCTCCTGAGGAAATTATTCGATAGAAGTAAAAAGCCAAATGAACAAAGATGCTGTGAAAAAAAATGTTGAAAAGCAGGCTATAGGGCGAAGCAAGCCATGGTGCTTCCATGCGAAATGCTCTGAAATGCTTTAGGATCGATGGATTTTGAAGAGTGGTCAGAACATGTGGAATAATGTTTATGGTGTATTTTTAATTTAAAACTGAGAACAAAAGGCTGTTTGCTGCATGATTGAAATTATATGCACCTGGCCCGTGTAAGGTGAGGACACGAAGGAGGAGCCCTGGGGAGAGGAGTAGTGTGCATACAAAGGGAGACCACCCTGTGGGATGAGATTTCCATCTCCCTGTCACAAAGGGTTGTCCCAGAGCAGCAGCAGCAGCAGACAGCCTTTGCCAAGCCCTGAGAAGCGAGCCTGGGGGGTGAGGGGAAACTCTTTCAGGGGGTGGGAGGTAGCTCAGCTCCAGTAAGAACCTTCTAGTGATCAGGGCCTTCTAGCAGGGACATGGGATGGCTCCTGAGGTAGTAAGCTCCCGTGGGCTGGAAGTGTGTAAGCAAAGGCTGGAGTAGAGTCAAGGCTGGATAGGTAGCTAAATTAGGTGTCACCAGGATGGCTAAGAGATACTAATCACATGTCTACTCATACCAGCATATCGGGCCAAAAATCCCCCAAAGAGAAACAGGGCAAACCTATTTGTTCATGAACTCCGGGAAGGAAAGAGAGAAAAGAGGAAAGGGAAAGAGGGAAGAAACGAGGAAAAGGGAAGGAAGGAAGGAAGGGAGGGAGGAAGGGGCAAGTCCTGTCACATGCTAAGCAGGGATCTGATTCCTTTGTAAACACTTTCAGAAACCTGTCTTCCTAATCGAAAAGCCCATGCGGGCTGCTTAATCCAGTCCATGTTAATGAGACCAAAACACACGAAGTTGATATTGACTCCAGTTGTCATAGTGTCAGAGGAGGATACCAGGGGGAATCTATTGACAAAAGTGAGGCTGGAGTCAGTCTTAGCCTCCATGGACATCATCTTGCTGTTCCCTCGCTCAAACCATTTCACAGAGAAACCCAGTCACACAAGGGATGGTAGGATTTCCATGGCAGACAGTACTACTCCATTACCTGATCACTGTTTCCCTTAAATCAGGGGTGTCCCACCTTTTGGCTTCTCTGGGCCACATTGAAAGAAGAATTTTCTTGGGCCACACATAAAATACCTTAATGATAATTGCTGAGCTTTTAAAAACCACACACACACACACACACACACACACACACACACACAATCTCGTGATGTTTCAGAAAGGTTTACGAATTTGTGTTGGGCCGCATTCAAAGCTGTCTGGCCTGCGTGTGGCCTGTGGGATGCGGGTTGGACAGGCTTGCCTTAAATGGAAGCAAGTAGCCCTGAAAATAAAGGCCTGGATAATGTGGGGGCTAAAAATAATAGTGGGGGCTAAAAATAATAATAATAATAATAATACTGGGATGCCAGGATAGCTCAGCAGGTTGAGCACTGGCCTTGTAACCGCAAGGTCCTGGGATCGAGTCCCAGCTCCGGCCTGTGCAGCTGGTAACTGCCGGGATGGCCCAGCAGTGAAGGTTCTCACCTCCAATGAGGAGGCCCCCAGTTCAGTTCCCCTCTGTGCAGCCCCACGCCCACCTGTGTGGAATGAAGCCATGTACAACTATAGAGATTGCTCTGGGCCTCCTCCTCTTCTCTCTCTCTCTCTCTCACCTTCTCCCAAACAATAACATAAATCTTAACAATAATTATAAGACTTTTTCTCCCATCTTCTAGAGCAGGGGTCTCCAAACTTCTCAGCCCGCGGGCTGCATTAACTATCAAACAGCAGTTTGGGGGCCGACTACACACTCGAGGTCCAAATAAAAAAGAATCAAATCATAGATGTTGTTTTTAATTATTTATTTAATATTATTTTATTCAGATAAAAAGGTCTCCACGGGCCAGATGAGAGGGCCTCATGGGCCGTAGTTTGGAGACCCCTGTGTTAGAGTCTTCTAACTGGGCTAATAGATGAACAGAGACAGATTAACAGGAGGAAGTCAAATGAATGGGTGATTTATAGGTAATTGAGGAAGAGTGGAGCACACATGGCAGGTACATTTTTGCTAGGCAACCCAGGAATGAGACTCAGAGGAGCAGCTAGTAAACAGGCTCCTGTTTAGTTAGAGTCTTTGGTCTAATGTGAAGGTGATTGTGCTGGGGAAGCCAGGATGGCTCAGCGGGTTGAGCGCTCGTCTTGCAGCTCCAGCATCCGAGGATCATGTGCAGGCCCCAGCCCATGCAGACCCATATGCTGAACCGGGGTGCACCCCAAGTTCGGCTCCCACCCTGGCTGTGCTTCCCATGTGAGGCTCCAGGCTGGTTCCTGCCCTGCACAGACCCATGCCCACCTATAGAGGGAAACTATATTGAAAACTAATGACATACAACTATGGAGACTGCTCTGGGCGTTCCCTCTTCTATCTGTCTCTTTGTCAAAAACAATAAAATAAATCATAAAAATTAAAAGGTGATTATGCTAAATTTCCCTTCCTAAAGCAGGTTATTTATTCCCTCTGACTCTTAGATAGGAAATGAGGGGAGGCTCAAAGATTCTGAGTCTTTTGTTCCTTTTCTTTTCTTTCTTTCTTTCTTTTTTTTTTATTGTTAAATTTATTAGGGTTACATTGGTTAGTAATTTTGTTTCTTAACAATCGACTTAAAGTCAATATCCCCAAAAGCAGTTTTTGGAGTGGCCCAACTTTGGTTTCCTTCAATAGAAACATTCACTCAAATATAACAGTGTACAAATCTGTTCAGCAACCCTTTCCCCAACACTCTTTTTCCTGTTTAACGACTTCAAAGAAATCATTACCATGATAAAGATGGCCCATTTGGGAGGCTTGGGGGAGAGGCCATACTCAACCAATTTTCACCTCCTGATCCTGACATTTAACCCCTTCTGTGAAAGGTTAATACTCTTATCTTGGGCCTTGCTCTTAGCAAAACGTCTCTCATCATATTTTCAGTTACTTAGTGAGGCACTGAAGTGCCGTAGCCATGGGCCTAGACCTTGGAGTCACACAGACTTTGTTCTGGCTTTGCCATCTCTCACCTGCATCTCAGGACAACTGTGCATCCATTTCCCTACCCCAATTTCACCTTCCCCTAGCCATTTCTCACAGAACAGTATGAGAATGTTCTTTCTAATTTACAGTTCTGATCCTGTTTTGCTCCTGCTTAAAAACTCTCCATACTCCCTGTTACCTCCTGGATAAAGCCTAACATGAACAGATTCATTTTTCTTGCATCAGCTCCTATCGTCATATCCCTACCCAGTACTATCCCACAGCTCTAACCATTGACTTGCTAAGAGAAAGCGACCTAGCTCACAGGGCTGGACTCAAAGCCAATGCACTTCACATTTGGTAAAATGTGCTGTCATCTGGTTTAAAGAATTAAAAAAAGAGAATATTATCCCCAATGCATTGCACAAGACTTCTCAGTTTTTGAAACTTTTCATGTAGTACATTTTTTCACTTAATCTCAACACAGCTTCGTGAGTTAGATATTATTACACCTGTTGTACATGTGAGGAGTTGGGGGCTCAGCTGAGGTGGCCCAGAGGCTGGAGGCACAACTGAAACCCAAGGACAGCGACCAATTTACCTGAGTACATCTTGTAGTCTGGGCCAACAGCCCCCAGGACCCCAGACATTATTTCTCCTACCTTACCGAAGAGGGAACTGAGGTGCAGGAGGGGTCAGAGAAACCCCTGTAGCACAAAGCTACTAAGAGGTGACGCGGCAGAGACCCAAAGCCATTTAACTCAATGTCCAATTCTCTCTCTCCCACATCCCAGCTGCCTTTGCGAGGCAGCCATAAAAAGGCCAAGTTGAAGCTAGCCTCTGACCTTGGCAGCCATTCTTTGTCGGGTCCCAGGAACAGGGTCTTCTGGATCATTATTTAGAATGTGATGGGAAGTGGGCATTTAAACAGACAGCTGCTGTCATGTGATGTGAGTGATTCAATTGTCCTTGAGAAACGTATGTCCTTGGGAGTGACTCCCAGCCCTTTTTGTCCCCTGATCTGAGGTGACTAACAGGAACACCATGTCCACCCTTAAACTTGGTGGCAAAACCTTTCTTGGGAGCAGCCACCAAATTTTAGCTCGCATGGAGTTGAGGGCTTGCCAAAGGCAGACTAATCGTGTTTCACAGACTGCTTGAAATCCTAGAACACAGAAAGGAGACACCCTCCATTATTTGCTCACTCGTTCATTCATTCATTCCACAAACATTTCCTAGGAGCCCACACCACTAACAGGTGCCAGGGGTTCCCATATGTGTGAGGCATGGCCCTCACCCTCAGGGGTGTCAGTCGAGTGGGGAGATGAATGAGTAAACACACAAGTCTGAGGCTTTCTTAGCTACCTCCTGCCTTTGCCACAGGAAGGACTGAGGCTCCTCTGCTTTCAAAGAAGAGATTTGCACAATTTTGCATTCAAGCCAGAAACCTCACAATGGCATTTTTTTTTTTTTTGCAGGAGGCTAAAAGGGTCGAAATTCCTGTTTTCCCCAAGGCAAGCTGTAAGAGCATTCCTTTGACAGGAGAGTATAACATCTGTGTTTACAAGAGAGATAAGGAGGAATCTGGCAGCTGTGAGCCTCTGAGGCTTCCTTAGGAAGGTGTTGCCTCAAAAAATACTGTCTGCGGTGAAGACACCCAGGGGGGCACTGTGAGTCTGGCCCAGAGCTGTGAGTGAGGGTTTCTTGCTTCTGGTCTCCCCTCCCCTCTTGGTGGGGCCCAGCAGGCCCTGTCAGAGATCAGGTCTGGACTTGCTGCCTATAGAGTGGTTGGTTGGTTGATGGGAGGATTCCATCTCACCTCCACTCTGTTCCATCAAACACTCAGCCTGCAGAGATCAGAACATTTCCCAGTCCTGCTGCTTCCCATCTCCTGGATCACATCAAGCTCCTCGTTCTTAGTGTCAAGCCGTTCACGCCCGTCCAGCTCATCAGCTTCGTCTCTCCTCCTCACGCTCAGGCATCCCGTGCTGAACGCAGACCAAAGTTCTCGTCCTCAAACACACGTGCCTTCTTTCCTCCAGGCGCTTGCCCAGGCCATTCGCTCTGGTTGGCATGCCCTTCCCCACCCTTTGCAGCCCACCCTTTAAAACCCCTCCTCTGCCCCGCCTAGGAAGACAAAACTGGAGTCTCTTCTCTGAGTGTCCTTTGAGGCCGGCACTTATCATGGTGGATTACACTAATGACTTCGTGTGGACATTTGTGCTGTTAGGACCCTGAGGGCCGAGGTTACTACCTGGCCTCTCTGTACATTTTCAGAGCCCAACCCAGTGCCCTGCCAGGAGAGGTGACCAGTTCCAAACAGTGGCCTCTGTACGTGGGCACCCTCCTCCTTTTATTTCCAAGTGAATTACGAGGCTTTGAAGCAAGCCCGTCAGAAGGGCGTGGCTGTTTTCCTGATAGTAAGTTAGGCCACGAACCTAGACTCTTTCAACCAGCCTTTTCTTCTCTCTGGTGGGATGATGGGGAGGGACAAGAAAAAGATGTCCCCCTCTTGAGTGTTTCCCTTTCCTACAACCCTTGCAAGTGCTTTCGGGTAAAACCAGCAATGAGCGGTGCAGAGGGCACAGACACTTGGCCCGTCGGGGTGGGGTTGGAGGTGATGCCCCAGCAGCGGGCACAGGACATGGCTGCCATCAGGCAGAGAGCCTGCCTGACTGTCCCTCCCTCCTGCCTTCCTCACAGGTTAAGACTCCCTGTTCTCCCTCTATCAAAAAGCTTCTCCTGAAGTCATTCATCTCATACTGTCAATCACCACAGGTCATATAAGCTTAGTGATCAGGAGCGGGCTTCGGGGCCCAGGCCTTGTGGGTGTGGATCCCGGCCCTCCCCTGGCCCGCTACCTGGCCTTGAGGCTGCTGAGGTGGATACTCTGGATCAGCTTTGCTCAATACCACACCCTCTTCCTAGATGAGGAGGCTGGAGAGCTAAACTTTCTATCCTCTGTGGTCCCCACACTCCTCTGCAGCTAGGCTTCTTGGTGCACCAGGTAGAGGCACTCTTGTGAGATCCGGAAAATGCAAGTGAGGCAGAAGTCACCCTCCTGCCTGTGTCTGTTGGCCGTTCCTAGAGGTGAGCCGAGCTGTGGAAACACGCGGTCTCTGTTTCCCAGGTCCATTCTCACTCCCCTGGGGGTTGAGGCAGTCCCGGAGGTGGGATGGTCTGAATGCTTTCTCTGCACGTCCCTGGTGAGAACAAAATGAACACAGATATTTGGAGAAAGTAGCCGGCCTCACACTATCAGTTAAGTAACTAGTAAGGATGCAGGTGGAAGTTTTGCCGCATCGCCCCTGTGACCAGGGTGACTGCAAAAGTAAATACAAATAATTTCTCTATTGTCCATGCAACGCTCCTCCTTCTATGGAGCGCCTACCTGGACGCAAATCTTAACTGTACAGTTCTGTCACTGGATGGCCTTAGCTGAGACACCTGCATGCTCAGTGCCTCAGTTTCCCTATTATAAAACAGGATGGATGGGTCCAACCATTCATGCGTATGGCAGTGTTTTGTAGACTAGGAAGTGAAGTAAACCCAGTAGAAGGCTTGGGTACCCAGTGGCATCTAAGTTCTGTCCCCAGGGACAGCCCATAAAGTCTTACTTGAAGTAGCTAGGGGTCATCGCACAGAAGAGATGCTGACTGAGCCCTCCCCAGGGTCAGGAGGGCCACAGAGCTTCTGGAGGCAGGGTCTCTACACGACTGCACTCAGCAGCCCTGGATGCCCCACGACTGACAACAGGAAGGTCAGAGTCGGGGGGTGCAGGAACAGGGGCTCCAGCAGCAGAGGAGGAAGGCCAGACAGATGGGCCCATTCCCAGTCCTCTGTGACACAGAGAGACAGAGGGATGCAGGGCATCCGGAATCTAGGCCTAGCCCTGCCACAGGGTCACTGTGTGCTTTTGGTCAAGTCTCTTCCTCTCCTTGGGAATTAGGTGGTCTCTAAGTCAGCCTCTATTCCTGAAATTCTGTGGGTCAATCTCCCCTCGTCAGCTAGCTGTTCCTGAACACACCTACAACACGAAGAAGTCAAAGCAGAGTGTTGCATATTCCTTTGGAAACGAGGTCCCTGAACCAAGCTGTTTTTCTCCAGATGCTGGCTGTAGCTGTCCAGATTTGTACACTGGAGCCAGGAGTTTCAGGTATCTTGGCGTTTGAGGCAATTTCTCATCAGGTTACAGAAACCTCTTCTCCCAGACCACAGCCAAATGGGGCCATTGGCCACAGGGAGCTGACAATAAAGCAGCAGAAAGATTGCTGTGTTGTCCTGAGTGGAGGAGGTTGGGAACGTCTCCTCAGACCTGGGTGGCAGATGTGACGTTGAAATGCCGGGTCTTGACCACAGGTGGGTCTGTGGGAGAGATGGTCTGTGTCCCATGAACCTGATTCTCTTCACAACAACCTGAGGAGTTAGAGGCCACTTCCCCCATTTTAGAGGTTAGGAAAGCAAGGCTCAGAGAGGTGAAGTCTCCTGCCCAAGGTCACACAGCTAATATAGTCTGTTTGGCTTTCCACTGTGCTACACCACCTCCTTCCTGCTGACAATGATCTGCCTGTAAGTGTGTCTCCGTTAGTGGAGTGTCCCTTCAAGGACAAGTGCTAGGTGGATTCAGCTCTTATAGACAGAGAAGATGCTCGGTAAATGTTGGTGGAATTGAATTGAATTGAACTGAATTTCCACTAGAGCCCAGCTGACACTTGAAATTGATGGACAGGGGATACCCCTTTAGAGCCGTGGTGTGTATCATCTCTGCATGGGCTCCTAGGGGGTTCGTCCCAGCTGGGGGCACAAGGTCAGGCTCTTAGGAGCAATTGATAATATCCAAGGAATTCCTCTGGAACAGTAGGGGGGAATAAAGATTCTTCAAAAAAGGCCTAATCGCAAATTTTCTGGGTTTTCCAGCTAATTTGAAGGTACCTACTTGGAACATTTTCTTGTCAGAAAAGATTTTAAAATACATTCATTCAGTGTGACATGATAATTGGGCCTGGCTGCCTGATGAATGCCTTTTATCTATTCCTGTGCTATTGTTCACGGGGATGGAGCTGATGGGCTGGAAAGGGCACTTTGTTAAGTGCACGAACAGAGCTACTTGCAACGATTCTGACCACCGGATGCATGGGCTCTCAGAAAGGTGTCATCAGGGGCTTGTAATGAGAAGGTGGCAGGGGAGGAAGGGACTTTAGAGATCACAGATGGCAGCTTCCTCACAGTACCCCCGGGGAGAGCAAGGCCCAGGCTGGAGCAGGCTGTACCCGGGTCACACAGCACGGAGGTGGCAGAGGCGGGGCTCAGGCCTGGGTGTCCTGGCCCAGAAGCGGAACCTCTCTCCCCTGCCTACAAGCCTTCTGTGGAGAGAGACACGGCAACGGACAATGTATGTTTGTGCAGAGTCACCCCCACCCCCACTCGATTCCCTGCCCATTGCCCAGAGACTCTCTCACTTGTTTCATGTGAGGGCTTTGCTGCCAGAGTAGAACGCATTGCTGACGGCTGCTATCAAACCAGCTAGTTTTATAGGCCCCTTCCCCTTTATTTTAATGTCTTTGTCTTATTGAAGGCAAATTTCCAGGCCTGGCCATCTGATAACCATTTGCAAAGGCTCCATGCTTCCTTATCATCCTTGCTGAGATAGAAGGACTTGTTTGGACTTATTTGTCTTTACATAATATTTTGGTTTATTTTGATTTATCTATTAAAATTTCTTTATTTTTTATTTTTTAACTAGTATCTGTTTTAGGGTATCTCAGAGCTCTCCATGTGTTTAATAAATTGTTTGCAAAACTGTGGCTTGGATTTTCTACTTTGTCAAGGTAGGGCCAGCCATTATTTTTCTCTTTAAAAACTCAATGTGTTATCTGAAATGCCTTTCATTAACATTTAACGAAGAAAAAATTTCCATCGGGAGTAGGAAATTGACATTTCCATTGTTTTCCTTTAGAAATACCACAATGTTAATCATCCCTCAAGACACTTTAGTTTCTACATAAGTGAGCTAACAAAGGCCTAGGCTAGGTGTGCGTGTATGTGCACATGTGTTGGTGTTTAGATGTGGTTTGTTCACATGTCTGCATTTTCATACTTGTGTCTATGAGTTATGACACTGTACATATGACTGCGTTTGTTTGCTTATGTGTGACTAGCTCTGTGTATATATCTAGGGTGATGGTGTATGAGTGTGTGGGTGTATATACAGGTGAATCTGTGTGGCTCTGAATGTATGTGGATGTGGGCATTGTGTGTCTGTGTGTTTTATGGCTATGCGAAAGTATTCATGAGTGTATGTTTTTATACACATGTGCTGGTGGGTGTGTACATATCTATCCAGGTGTGAGTAGGTGCTATGTGTGTGATGATTTATGGGTTTGTGTGTGTCCATGTGTCTGATTGTAGCACATGTGTGGGGATGTCTTTGTCTGTATTTCTGTACTTGAGTGTTTGCAGGAGCGGGGTGGGTGGGTGACCAGATTCGTGTTCAGCGCCTCCTATACACATGTACATAGTACCCTCTAGTGGACATCTGAAGAAAGCACCCCCAAGGCTGAAAAAACAAAAACAGAAAAAGCGGGATCTGAACCACCTCCAATTCTAGACCAGCTCGTGACCACAGACAGGGCAAAGTGTCCGAGATGGTCCTTGAGAGGGCAGGAGAGGGGCAGGAGAGGGTCAGGCACCCACGCCACAGGGGAATCTGCAGGGTCCACCCTGCTCTGTAGTATAGCAGTGACAGGACTCGCCCCCGGGTTTGGAGGCAAATCAGAGTTGCAGCTTGTTGGGCCGGTGGGCCTGGAGAGGGCAGCCTGCGCAGAGTCAGATCAAAGGGGAGGAACCTCACTTGAGTGGCCACATTTGCTGGGGCCCTGCATTCTATTGTCCTAGTCGGCCGAATTATAACTGTTCAGCTTCATGCCCTTCCTGTACCCAGCCAAGTCCCCGTGGTCTGGAAATAAGATTCCTTCACCTGAGATGTTGTATGAGTTTCCTCTTGCTGTTGCAACAAATTACTACAAACGCTGTGACTTAAAATAACACATTTATTATCTTAGATTTCTGAAAGTCAGAAGACCAAAATGGGTGGGCAGGCCTATATCCTTCTAAGTGAGATTCTGTCTCCTTGCTTTCTCCAGCGTCTGGAGGCTGCGTGCATTCTTTGGCTCATGGCCCCTCTCACTCTAATGAACTGCTGTGGTTACCACATCTCTACCTCTTCCTCTGACTCTTCCATTCCTCTTTCCCAGACCCTGTGATTACACTGGGCCCACAGGATAATCTTCCCATTTCAAGATCCTTAATTTACATCTATAATGGCCCTTGGGCCATGTAAGGTAACATTCACAGGGTCTGGGTGTTAGGACGTGGATGTCACTGTGCGCTCATATTTGGCCTACCACAGATGCCCATCCCAGAATCTTTCCTCTTCTTGTACAGGTCTGTATAGGTGAGAACGGACAGGACTTGAACACAGGTGGCATGTATGAAATGCGTGCCAGTGTCTGACATTGTGCGAAACTCTTTATGGACGATCACATTTGGTCCTTCCAGCCTTTCTCTGAGGTAAGCGCTGTTATTATAACTGTCACTGAGGCCTAGCAAGGCTAAATAACTTGTCCAAAGTCATACAGCTGAAGAATGGAGACAGATTTTGAACCTGGCATTCAAATTCAAAACCATGCTCTTCACCATCAATAGATATTACAGGTGTCATACTTCCATTTGTAGATTGAGAAAACTGAAAACTAGAGGCAGAGTATTTGGTCATATTTTGATATAAATCACTGACCGTCTTAAGAAAAATGTATACATATGTCCCTTTAAGGATTGCTGCAATCGATGAACCAAGCAGTGATAGGCAACCCAGATGTTTTTGAAATCAGGTATGGTTTTTAAAGAATCTTTTTGGGATGCTGGGGTAGCTCAGTGGTTGAACACTTGCTTCACAATTGTGAGGTCTAGGGTTTGATTTCAGGCCCCAGCCCATGCAAACCCCAAATGCTGAACTGCAGAGCAACTGGTAACCACTAGGGAGGCAAAGGTTCTTGTCTCCCCCAGTTTGGTTTCTGCCCCATGCGACCCCACATCCCCTTGTGTGGAATGAAACTATGGCACAACTAATGATGTACAACTACAGAGACTGCTCTGGGCCCTCCTCCTCCTTCTCTCTCTCTCTCTCACCTCTCAAAAAATAAATGAATCTTTTTTTAAAACAGAGTCTTTTAAAAGTCAGGTATAATTTACATACAGTCAAAGTTACCTATGTTAAGTGTACAGTTCTATAAATTTTGACAAAGGTATATAGTCTTATAACCACCACCATAATCAGAAATAGTATATTTCTACGATCCCCAAATGTTACCTCATGCCCGTTTGTAGTTAGCTCCTACAACCACTGATCTATTAATATTTTGTGTCTCCTTTGTTTTTGCCTTTCCCAGAACATCGTAAATGGAAGCATACATGACCTTCTTATTCTCTTTTTAAATGGAGGTATTTACATATGATAAAATGTATGCTTTTTGGTACAGAGTTCTGTGAATTTTGACTCACATAGTCATATAACCCCCACAATCAAGATACAGCACTGTTCTATCACATCCCCCTAAAATTCCCTACACTGTGCTGCTGCCCTCAAGCCTTCTCCCCATCTGGGCAATCAACGATCTGTTTTCTGTTTCTATCATTTTGTCCCTTTTTCAGAATGTCATATAAATGAGGTCAGACAGTATGGAGCCTTTAAGTATATCTTCTGTCACTAACCATATGCATCTGAGATTTATCCATGTTTTATGTATCAGTAGTTCATGTCTTTTCATGGTTGAGCAGTATTCCATTGTATGAATGTACCACAGTTTATCCACGAAAGACATTTAGGTTATTTCACAATGTGGCGATTATGAATTATCCTTTGACTGTTCTGATGGATTTGCTTTGCTAATATTTTGTTGAAGCTGCATCTATATTCATGAGGAATGCCAGACTATAGGGTTTTTTTGGAATGTCTTTGTCAGCTTTTGGTATCAGGAAAATGGCCCTATAAAAATTATTAGAAAGTGTGCCCTCCTCTTCTATTTTTTGTAAGAATTTGTGTAGAATTGGTATTATTTCTTCCTGAAAAAACTCGGTATTAGAATTCACCAGTGAAGCCATCTGAGTTTGCAGTTTCCTTTGTTGGAAGGTTTTTCAATTATGAATTCAATCGGTTTAACAGATACAAGGCTATTCTTGTTATCTATTTCTTCCTGATTGAAGCTTTGGTAGTCTATGTCTTCCAAGGAATTTGTCCATTTCATCTGAGTTATTAAATTTATTCTTATAAAGCTGAAGAGAAGTCAGTGCTGAAATAACACAAGTGAATGACTTACCTAAGAAGACCATCACAAACAAAGAATGGAAATTCTGGGCTAGAAAATAATCTGAAATTCATGAAAAAACTTTATGCTTTTTTGAAATGAGTCAGTTTATTAAAAAGTATACTTATGCACAAAGATGTAAAGCTGTCTTATCAAAAAATTGGAAACCACAAGAAATGTCCAAGAGAGAGTCTCAGTTTACTGGCACCCACGGGGATTGGTAGTTGCTGTATAAATGTAAGTTGACTGTTAACAGAACCCAAGCAACAGGCAAAAGCTCAAGCAACCAGCAACCAGATGCTTGAGTTCTAGTTAATGAAGAGTCTACTGCACTAATTATTTGCTGAGGTTTTGAGTCTGAGTCCTTTCTTTCTTCTATATCATCAGAATTTTTTATATAATATTTTATATATATATATATATATATATATATATATATATATATATATATATTATTTATTTATTTTTGACAGAGAGAGAGATAGAGAGATACAGAGACAGAGAGAGAACTGAACTGGGGGAGCTCCCAGCTCAGCATATGGTTCCGCACGGGCCGGGGCCGGGATTCGATCCCTGGTCCCCGGCGCTGCAAAGTGAGTGCCTAACCCACTGAGCCATCCCGGCTTCCCCATATATAATATTTTTTAATGTGACAAAAACTTTTAAGAAAAGCATCATTTTTGGGATGCTGGGATAGCTCAGTAGGTTGGGTGCTTGCCTTGTGACCGTGAGGTCCGGTGATCAAGTCCCCGGTCCTGCCCATACAGACCCACGTGCTGAGCTGCGGCACAGCTGGTAACTGCCGAGCCCTGCAGTGGGGGTTCTCACCTCCCAAGTGGGAAGCCCCCAGTTTGGTTCCTGCCCTGCATGGACCCACATCTGCCCATGTGGAATTAAGCTATGTCACAACTAATGATGTACAACTATGGAGACTGCTCTGGGCCCTCCCTCTTCTCTCTCTCTCTCTCTCTCTCTCTCTCTCTTATCTTCTCTCATTAAATAAAATAAATCTTTTTTTTTTTTTTTTTTAATCCCAACCCCATCAACTAGGACAAAACAAATTTTTCTATGGCATTTTCTAAGTAAGGTACTTTATTAACCATCCTTTCCTCCTTTCTCTCCAAATGCTTTTATTTTAGCACTAAAATGTTTCTGCTTCATTTGTTTAAAATAAACTTTTTGGAATAAACCTAGACTTACAGGAAAGTTGCATAGAGAGTACAGGGTTGGCAAATACCCCTCACCCTGTCTCCCTCGTTGTTAACATCTTACATTATCACAGTCCATGTGTCAAAACAAAGAAATCTGATGTGGGTCCATTGTAACTAAGCCAACTCCAGACTAGTATTTGGATTTCACCAGTTTTTCCATGAATGTTTCCCTTGTGCTTCATGATCCCATGCAGGGGACTGTGTTGCCTGGAGTTGTCATGTTTCCTCATGGTCTCCTCTGGTCTGTGACAGTTTCTCTTTCCTTGTTTTTCATTTCTGGGACAGTCTTGTGGAGTCCTGGATGGGTGACCTATAATGTCCTCCAATCTGGGTTTGTCTAACGCCTTTCTCATGCTTAGACTGGAATTGTAGGCTTATGGAAAGAATACCAGAGATGAAGTGCTCTTTGTGTCACATCACACCAGGTGACACCGGCCATCCCTGGTGAGGTTCTCCTTGGTCATTTGGCTGATGTGGTGTCGGCCAGGTGTCTCCTCTGAAGAGTAATTTTTCCTTTTCATGCTCTACTTCCTAGAAGCAAAGACGAGATCTAGAATCTTATCTCATGTGTCCCAGAACCTATCATCATATTAAAAATTATTTGGCTTAAAAAAAAAATTAATTAACTATGATCACTTTAAAATACATTTAATATAGCTTTTAAAGGAAATTCACTGGTCAGACCCAGTGATCTGAGAATTACTATAAACATGCTATGCTGTGTCCCCCATGTTATGGAATAACCTCAGGTATGAACAGGTAGAATAGGAGTGTTAGTGGCATTAATTAGCGCTGTTTGTCATAAGTTCTGATCATATCCCCCAAAATAGCTGCATCTGGCCCCTTATGACAAATGACTTGGTCACTCCTAGGCCCCTGCTGTGTTCTAACTCTTGTCCTGAGCTCTGCGGCTTGGACCCTGGAGTTGATCTGCTCCAAACCCTTTTTTGTACAATAGGGAGAACTGAAGACCAGAGAGAGAAAGGTCTTGCCTGAGGTCACACAGCCTGTGAGTAGCAGAACCAGGGCTGGAACCTCAGCCTCACTTCCCCAGCATTCATAGCAATGCTAGTGATAATTGGGGGGGCCCTCCTTCCTGAAATCCCTTTTCAGCCAGGAAGGACTTTCTGCTGTTCTCATGGCCTTCCATTCCAGTCCCAGTGCCTGAGTCCATACCACACAATCAAGCCCGCGTCTCACTTGGAGAGCCCAGAGGGGAGTAACCATAGCTCCACACAGCCCTCAGGAAACTCCTAGTAGGCAGGGTGACAATTCCATTAAGGGCTCAGGCAGGGACCATGTGAGTCTTGCTCACCATTTGGATTCCCAGAATTTAGCGCGGAACCTGCGTGCTCGTAAACACCTGGTAGATATGTGATGGGTGAGTGATGAGTGAGTCCCAGGCAGAGAGGCCTAGGCTGTCCAGCACACACACACACACAAACCTCCTCGCAGCCCCGAGGCAGTTTCCTGTTTCTCACCAGCTGCCAGGCCATCACCTCAGGCTCAGGCTATCAAATAGAAACAAGAAGTTAAATAATTGAAGCTAAATAAAGCTGTGGGCTGAGCCAGCTCATCGTGAGGCAAGCTGCTTCCTCTCTGCCTGGCCTGGCACCAACCCTCAGCTTCCCAAATCTGTCCCTACCCAGGGAATGTGCGGACAGGGGTTTCTGAGAGGGAGGTCACATATCACCTCCCATCCTGGATGGACAGGGGACCTGGCTCTCCTCCCTAGTCTGCCCCACTCATGGCCAACACACCCAGATTTTGATTGTAGAGAGGAGAGGCAGGAAAGAAAAAAGAAAGGCACCTCACCTGAGCACTGGGAGCTCGGCTCCGTGCTGGGCGCCTCACCTGGGCTAGCTTGCGAGCAGCTCATTACAAGTCAGAGACAGTGGGTGTTTCACAGGTGGACCCTACAGGCAACCGCGAGTATCCTCATAAAAGAGGCAGACACTAGACTGCTGGCTTTGGAGGTGGAGGGAGAGGCCCTGAGCCAAGGAGTACAGGAAACGCAGTTCTAGAACTGAAAAAAGCGAAGACACGGATTCTCCCCTAGAACCCCAGAAAGGAATATGGCCCTGCCGACACCTTGGTGTGGCCAATGAAACGGACTTCAGACTGACTTCCAGAACCGTAAGAGAGTAAGTGTGTGTTGTCTCCAACCATAAGTTTGCAGAACAGTATGCTGTGGGGTGGGGTGTGGAGAGGACATTCTTCTACACCTCACTGCTCTGTGAAGCAAACAGTGGTGGTGGTGATAGTGATGATGATGGTAAGATAACAATTAAACAAGTTTTGCAAATGTTTGGTGAATAAACAGCCCCACTCAGTACAACAGTTCCTTGGTCCCTGTCCCCTGGCTTTAGTGAAATACAATCTGAGATTCTGGTCTCTGTCAGCTGGGGGTTTGTTCGGACCCCTCATTACCCACCCCTCTTGGGTTTTCTTTTCGCTTAAAAACAAGATTGAATTATATTTTCTTTTCCTCTGGGTGTCGAGAGTCGGAAGCCTGCTAAATAAACATCCCCATGAAAGGCGCTGATCTGTCCCCAGCAGGCAGTAACTGTACCTCCAAGGCCACAGATGCAGCAGAGTTCCACCCCTGCCCTGCTACAGAGGAGAGTGATAGCAGAGGTCCCTGGCTGGGCAATGGCTTCATTCCCAGCAAGCCCGGGCTCTGCTGTGTACCAAGTGGAAGAGGCTCCTTGAAGAGCAGGTACCCCAGGGGCTCTGCCCACTATACTCATATCCTCCCTGCTCTGAGGGTCCATCCTCCCTGTCATGCAGACATGCCACTCTGTTCTGGGCAGGGATGTCATGTGATTCATAATCCATGTGAACAGATGTGCAATGGGAAGCACCTTTCTTATTCCAACCCTGGAGCAATTTCACCATCCTGCAGCTGATGCCTTAACCAGGACGCTGCCTATCTGAAAAGATTGTTTACACTACCACACCTGATCCCAGGTGAACGCTAAAGAAGACTAGGCCATCTGTGGTTTCTCCTTATGGATGCTAGTCTAAGCCCTCCCCCTGACTCCCTGAAACACCTGGGGATTCCTGCTGCCTTTCTGGGCCTCAGTCCCTGATCTGTACAATGGTGATGTTGGACCAGAAACTCGATGGGCCCCCTTGCTGCCTGATCTGTTCTGATTCTGTATGACCACTGGCTACATCAGCCATCCTCCTGGATGACTCACCAAGGCAGACGTATGGCAGCATCTTTGGAACCAGATTTGCAGAGGAGATAGCCAGCCCGGGTCAGTTACCTCCAGCAGTTTGCCTACTGCTTAAGAGTGTGGCATTCAAAGCCAAGCCTTGCAATTCCAGATGGACCACCAACGAATGAATCGTTTTCTCTCTCCAAGCCTCAGTGTCCTTATTGGTCAACTGAAACTAATAACACGTGTCCTCATAGCAGAACTGAAAGGGTCTGTCATAGAGCCTCCTACGTATCTTCCAGCATCTGTCTTTCCACTGAGCCACAGAAACAGCAGCCTCCAAGATGACTATCCAAAGCGAAGACTACATTTCCCACCCTCTCTTGCAGCTAGGTGTACCATGTGACTACATTTTGGGCAATGGGGTGCAAGTGGGAGTGTTTGAGGACAGTTTTGAGGCCCTTTCCTTAATAGCAGCTGAGGCATGAACACTGCAGTTTTGTCTCATTCCTCCCTCTATCCTACCATCTTAAATATGGATGCAGTAGCAGCTGTTTTGGACCACAAAGACTACACCCACTGCTCAGGATGACCTAATGGCGAATGGGAAGGGACGAGTATTCTTGAGCATCATTCATCACCTCCCTGAACTGTTTGCCTCTGGGCTTCTTTTACTTATTTAGAGAAATCAACTCCCATCTTGTGTAAGCCACTGGTTTTGGAGTTTATATCTAATCCTCACTCACTGTCACGGGATCTGCTGAAATTAAGTGGTTCTCATCTAACCAAGTCACCTTGCTGCCTTAAAGTTCTTCTGTCTCTCCTTAGCATGTCACTTAAGGCCTTTCATAATCTGCTCCCCTCTTACTACTCTACCTTTGGCTCTCTCACTGCTCCCCACCCTGAGCTTCATACCCCAAGCCACCAAGCTCCTTCTCATCTCTGGCCTTTTGCACATTCACCTCTGTCTTCCATAGTGCTGTCTCTGCCTCAGTCCTTTTCTGCTTTCAAGATTCAGCTCAAGTATCACCTTCTCTAGGAAGCCCCCCTTGGCCTTCCCAAGCTTTGTTTTGTTTTGTTTTGTGTCTTGTTCCTCTTTGCTCTCTTGGCACCAGGGGGCTTCCCCATGCTGTGTGAGAAAAACACATCCGTTTCTATGTCTGTCTGCCTCCCCAGTCTGTGAGCAGCCTGAGGGCAGGGATGGGGTCCAATCCATCTCTGTACTGCCGGGGCCTCTGGTACAGGGACGTTAGTAGCAGGAGCTGAGTGCAGGGAGGAAAGATGGAGGGCGGATGCTTGCTAATGTGGAAACTGCTGGGCCTTGGCATAGGGCTATGCCTAGGGAGTAGTGTTTGAAACAGAAGAGATGGGGGTGAAAAGACAAGGACGTCCTGAGCCACTGTTCCCCAACTCTGGTCACCACGGAGTCAAATACTGCACGGCCCTTGTGTGCTCCTTGGCAAATCCGCACTGTAGGTCGTCAACATTGGGCAGTTTTTCAGTCTCACTCCATCAGCAAATGTGTGATGATTCACTTGGCCTCTGCCAACACTTTGTACTTCAAACATTGCCTCATAACCACCCATAACCAGAGATGATAACAGGGTGGGAAAGTCAACTGACCGGGTTTCACACACACCATGCATTTGGGGTCCAACATGTGTGGCTCAGGTCTGCTCCTCACAACTAGCATTATAACAGCTTTACCACAACTTTCTGTGGTCTTGACCCTCTATTGGCCCTTTGGTCCATTTCCTGTACTCTCCTTTTACAGTGGGGAAGACTGAGGCCAAAAGGGAGGAAGCTGCCCAAGGCCACACAGAGAGGCTGGAGCAGGGACCAGACTCTGACACTCAGTCCTCTGCCCTTCGTACCTGGTTTGGTGACTACTGTCCAATAATTAACCACTGTAGATTAAGATAAAGACATTCAGCCCAATCATGAGGCTCATAAAGGGACAGATCTGTTACAGAGCCGTTGAATCAGGAAGATTTATTCTATTGATAATCTCCTCTTTTTTTTTTTTAACTTTTTATTATGAACAAGCTTAAATACACAGAAAAAAGAGAGAGAATATAGCACATCCCTTGCCCATTAGCAACCAGCTTCAGTACGTCTCAACACTTGCTGTTCTTGGTAACATAACTTGGAATCATCTTTCCCCTTAGGAAACTAGATGAGGCCCACGCTATGTTCAGGATGATTTTTTCAAGTTACAAACTGAATTATGTCAACCTCACTTCCTTCATCTTCAAAACTCTTGTAGGATCCTCTGCTGGACAGAAAGGACAGAAAGAGCCACCCCGCCCCAGACGACCTCTCTCTAGATGACTTTGAAGTGAGGGAAAAATATACTTCCCTCCTGCTTAAGCAACTTTTATTTTGGGTTTCCTCTTCTATTAGTAGTTCATAAACCTGGCTACATATTGGAATCCATAGAGGAGCCTAAAAACAACAGCAAAACCAGATAACTGGGTACAGCACCAGGCAATTCTAATTCAATTGCTCTGGAGTGTTGCTCAGGCATCAATATTTTTAAAAACTGTCCAGGTGATGCTAACATGTAGCCACAGCTGAGAACCACTGTGTAATATATGCATCTGAACTAATTCTAATTGATATGTGGCTCAACCGAAAGGTCACCTTCACCCGCAGGGCTCCCTCCTCTCTGCTTCTACAGAGCTTGGTGCTAGTCTCTTTTAGAGGTATGTGGTAGATTATTGCATTAGTTTTGTTTGGCTATGTCTCTCCATTATCTTCTGAGCATCTCCAGGTGGGACCATGTTAGATTTATCCAGGGTGCTAGACCAGAAGTCGGAATTCTTACCTGGGCCTTCAAAGCCCTGCATGGTCTGGCCCCAGCCCCTGCCTCCAGCCTCCTCCAGAGCCATCCATCCCTTCACACTTCCTGCTTCTGCCCCACTTGACTTCTCCCAGTTTCTTGAATGCACCTTGACCCGTCCCACCTCAAGGCCTGGGTATATGCCTGTCCTGTTCCTCTGCACTTTCAACCTGCTTCTTCGTTTAGTTGATCCTTACTTGTCCTTCAGATCTCATCTTCTACTCTTGCTAATCAAAGCATGGTCTTGACAAACACAGGCAAGACTGTCATCACTGGGAACTTGTCAGAAATGCAGAATATAATGTATTTATAGTTAACAAGGTTTAACAAGTTCCCCAGAATATGTAGGATGCTATGATGGCCAATTCTGACTCAAAAATAGGATTGGGGTGGAGCTGGGAGCTGGGAGCTGGGAGCTGGGAGCTGCTATTTTCAGAAGAAAGGTATGCTTAACAAATAGACAAGATGCCCACCATAATTATGGTATATCTACACAATAAAATATTACTGACTGCCTGACCTGCTCCAGCTAGGCCAGAGGCCATAAACTCGAATGTCTACAAGGCTGTCAATGAATTAATCATTGTATGGTTTCCCATTTGTTAGCTGTAAGAAATTATCACAAACTTAGTGGCTTAAAACAACATACATTTGTCAACTTCCAGTTCTGGGGGCTCAGAAGTCTAAAATGTGCCTCACGGCACTAACATCAAGGTGTTGGAAGGGATGTGTTCCTTGTGGAAATTCTGGGGGAAAGTTTGTCCCCTGGCCTTTTCCAGATGCTTGCATTCATTGGCTTGTGGCTGCATCACTCCAGTCTCTGCTTCTGTCATCACATCTCCTCTGATGTTGACGTTCCTGTCTCTCTTTGATCAGGACCCTTGTGATGACATGGGTCCACCCAAGTAACCCTGAATAATCTTCCCACCTCCAGATCCCGAAGTGCAGGTGCCCATGTACTGCCACGTGCTCTGCTGCCACCCTGGTGCTAAGGGTGTGCTTGTGGGAGAGCTTTGACCCTAGTCTGAACTCAGATATTCATCCCCTGTGTGACGTTGGATCTTAGTCTCCTCAATGACACACTGAGGTGCAGAGGGAGGTAAACAGTAAGGAAGCCAGGCAGACAGTAGGGGGACTGATTTTGTGGGAAATACTCAGGGCTGGTTTGGGTTGACAACATTCAGATTTTGGTTGTGTTCACAGAGGATAAACTTGACTTAGAGGTTCCCTTAGGCGAAAAGGAGGGGGAAGGGCATATTTTGGTTTGCTTTTCACTAGCATCTTTATTTAAAATTTTCCATTCCCTGAGCCTCCCTCCATGTCTTGAGCTGGTTTTCCATCTTCAGTCCCAATGCCAAGAACAGAGGCACCTGTCATGCTCAGTGTAGAATAAACACCCAGTGCAGCTCACATGTCTTTTTGTATAGAATCTGTCTGTTTGGATCATTATCTCAGAGCCTGGAATCTTCTCTAGTAACTTTCTAGACATATAAGGCTCCAAAATGCTGAAGGCTAGAAATAGTCTCTTCCTGCACCAGGCCAGAGTAAATACATCCCTGGGTGACATTCCTTGCTGACATTGACCTGACTATGGCTTGTGTTATCTCACCATTTCCCCTTCAATCCTTTCAGTCCAAACATTCACAGTGGCTCCAGGCCCAACATCCATTACAGAGGCCTGGATCTTTTCTGCCAATGAAAAAGCTGACTCCAAAACAGTCCTGAAAAATCGTCAACCCCTCTACAAAAATAATTTGTACATTACCCCCTCAGTCACTGCAATTCATCTTTTTCTCCAAACTACACATGGCAGGCATCGGGGGAAGTTTTCGTTCCTTAATTGTTGGATTGCCTTGCAACAGGCCTGGTGAGTTCTGGTGCCAGCCACAGCTTACAAAGTGTCAAGGGTGGGCATGCTGGATGGTATCTAGAGACAGACAAAGCATTCACTGGGCAAGTCTGCTTCTGACAACCATCTGTACGGGGTCATAGAATCCCTCAAAGACCATTTAACCTGGTGCTTCCCAAATATGGTTGTATCTCAGAAGCATAGGGGGGGACTTAAAAAAGCCCCAACCAACACGTAATACTTTAGAATCTCTGAAGGTAAGACCCAGGGAGATTGTGATGTTTTCTTTTTGAAGCTTCCCAGGTCATTATGATGCTCAGCTAAGTCGAGTTCACTCCTTATTAGGTAGTCAGTCCCCTCTACAGGATTTTGCCAAGCGGTTGTCTGTTCCTCCTGTACCCCTCCAGTTATGAGGGGCTCCCTGCCTTTCCGGGCAGCCCCTCCCATCCATTCTTAGCCAGCTGTGCTTCGTCAAGACGTTCTCCCTTCTGCCTCTTGTACCTACTCATCACTGGTCTGACTCTGCCTTCTAGGACCCCGTGGATCACATCTGCTTTTGCCCTTCAGAGATCTGGAGGGTGCAAACTTGTCCTTAGAGTTCTAAGGGGTGGACATCCCCAGTTCTTTCAGCTGCTCTTCACAGGCACAGCCTCCAACTCTCCTTGATGGGGGTCACTTCTTGTCTGCCACTGGCCTGTCCCACCTGCCATAGTTTTCCCATGCAGTCTGACCACGTGAAGACTAACACTTGGTCATGGACTCACCACTGCCTCTATAGAGTCCTGTTAATGATTGGCTGAATAATCGTTACAGTCTATCAGCCATAGAGTGCCATGCCAAATGACCAAGGAGAGCTAGATTGGCCATGCACTGTTTCCCCAGCAAGAGATCAGAGGAAGGCGAGCATAAATGTGGCAGGATGCAAAATGTACTGTCTTCAGTGAGGAACTAAAGTGTGCACAAGGACTGTGAACATCCTAAGGACAACTGGTACCAAAAGATTCCATAGAGATGTCGCTTAAGGAAAGTACTATGTGAAGCAGTCAGGTTTAAGCAGAATGTGAACACTCTTAAATATGTGGAGAGGTAGGGATTTAATAACCGAGAATTGGGTGCTGATGGAATTGCTAGAAGGGCCAGAGGGAGAAACAGGCCCTAGGCAGTCCCTTGGGATTGACTTCTAGAACAAGATGGTTGTGGCCTACCAGTCTTGTCACTATTTGAAACCACCTCTGGAGCTATGTAGCTCAAGACACACCCCTGCAGCCATGATTCAGAGAATGGGTAGCCCGAGTCAGCTTCAGCCACAGATGCCATCCCATACCCAGGAGGCTGGGGAAGGGACTAAGAATGCTACTGAAGAAGATCCTCATATTTCTGTCACCATGCTAGTGATATCACTGAGGGGCAGGACTGTACCCTCTGCTTCTGACATCGGCAGCACTAATCAGTAGCACCTAGCTCACAGCCAGAACTCCAGCTGCAAATAAGGCTGGGAAACTTAGCTCTTAGCTTCCCCACCTCTCGGACCAGGAGGGTGCAGTGGAGGTGGAGTGAGTGAGAGATACCTGTTCAGGATGTCCATCTTAACACCCTTTATAGCAACAGGAGAGGATCTAAATGCCCATCACCAGTCCTCCCTACCATGGGATTCTATGCCTTCTTGAAGAGAATGGTGTCGTCTTGGAATTAATTAGTGAAATGAGAAAAGGTTCATAATAAACTACCAAGTTAAAAAAAAAAAAAGCAGGCAGCAAAATAGAGGTCACCATATGATTTTGTTTCGATTAAAAGAATTTTCTTTAAAGATTTATTTTATTGTTTTTGACAGAGAGAGACAGAGAGAAGGGGGAGGGCCCAGAGCTGTCTTCATAGTTGTATGTCATCAGTTTTCCACATGGTTTTGTTCCACACAGGTGGGCAGGGGCCGTGCAGGGCAGGAACTGGGCTGGGGGCCTCCTGCATAGGAGGCACGCCCCCTTGAGCCAGGGGCTCAATGGGGCAAGAACCAAACTGGGGGGCTCCAGCATGGGGAGCACACCCCAGTTCAGTATATGGGTTCCCATGACCAGAGACAGGATTTGATCCTCAGTCCCTGGGGAATGCAAAGCCAGTGCTTAACCTGCTGAGCCATCCTGGCTTCCTGATTAAAAGAATATATATATATATTTTTACATAGTCAGGGGGAGAGAGACAGAGACAGAGAGACAGAGAGAAGGGGGAGGGCCCAGAACAGTCTCCATAGTTGCACATCATCAGTTTTCCACATGGTTTTGTTCCACACAGGTGGGCAGGGGCCGTGCAGGGCAGGAACTGGGCTGGGGGCCTCCTGCATGGGAGGCATGGCCCCTCGAGCCAGAGGCCGAACCGGGGGGCAAGAACCGAACTGGGGGCCTCCCCCATGGGAAGCACACCTCAGTTCAACATATGGGTCCACATGGCCCAGGGCCGGAATTCAATCCTTGGTCCCCGGGGCTTCAAAGTGAGTGCTTAACCCACTGAGCCATCCCGGCTTCCCTTAAAAGAATTTTTGAAAGATGCAGAGGAAAAAAATAGCAGAGAAATGAATGGCAACATTTGGGTGAAAGGATTGAAGGTATTTTCTTTCTTCACCCTCTTCTGTTTTCCAAGCTTTCTACAGTACGCATATACATATTTTTTGTCCTTAGGAATTTTCTTTAAAGATTTATTTTATTGTTTTTGACAGAGAGAGAGAGAGACAGTATTTTAAAACTGCACCAATATAAACTCATAATGGAACTGGAAAAGAGCAGTGAAAGTGAAAGACAAATTAGAGAACCAAGGAAAAAAAACAGAGGGGACGCACAGAAGGGGGTAAGGAAAGGTTTGTGGATGGCAACCTAACCACGTGTGTGGTGTGGAAGGCAGAGATGCAAAATACTATTGGGATGCAGTCTTTCACTGCTATGTGACCTGGGGAAGAAGGCTTGTCCCCCTTCTGGGTCTTTGTTTCCCAGGGCGGTTATGTTTGCTCGGGGCTGTCCCCACCTCCCCACCCCCCTCGCCTGAAACCCAACCCTTTCGCTCCCAGCGGCCTTGAGACCAGTGATCTCGGCGCCCCAGGCACAGGCGGAGCCTCATTGGCTGCTGAGCCTCAGGACCGAGCGCAGGCGGGCCCTGTGGGAGCACCCACGAGAGGTGAACTAGACCTCAGAGAGCCTGCACCTGCCGCTGCGCGTGAGCCCGAGCCTGCCGCGAGGTAACGAGCGCCCTTGTCCCCTCGAACCCCTGGTGCAGGTCACAGCTCCCGTCTCTGCGATGGAAGCTTCCTTTCTGGGCCTTTGGCTTCCGTATCTGCAGGCCTGTCTTTCAGCCCAGCGGGCACCCTCTCCGCGCTCCCCACCTTCCTCCTGCACCCGGATCCTGCGGGGGCGCCTGAAGAGCCTCGAGGCTGCAGAACGCCTGCCTTCCCCCAGCTTTCTCCCATTAACTCGACCTCTGTTCCCGCCCACCCAGCCAAAGAGGCCAGGATGTGTGACCCCTCCCCACAGGAACGATAGGGTGGGTGCCATTCGGTCCTCAGCCACCCAGAAGGTCCGGTCCTTGGCACATTAGGCACTAATACAGGGAACTGAAGAAATTGTGCAGAGTTAAGAGGAAAAACAAAGCTAGGGCTGTGGGAACCTCGCCAAGGCTCCTGTTCTTATTTGCTGTGTGTCCTCCCTGAGCTCTTGAACTTCTGTAGTCCCCAGGGCTGCTGAGAGTTTCCATGAGTTAACTGCTGAGTTGGCCTGTAAACTCTAAAACCTGGTGAGCCAGTGAGCACTGATCTTTCTATATGCAAGTGGAGGTGCCTGGTGCAGACCTCATAAAGGCCCCTAGAGTCAGGTGACCAGATTTTAACATTGGTATTTTACACCATTGACCGGGGGGAGGGGGTTCTTGATTAAAAATTGGGTCTATCTCCCGCCGTTCCCTAGCTTGTCATGCATTCTTTCCAAAAATTGGGACTTTTTAAAAACGCTGCGGGACATGGGACAAATTGTTAAAAATTGGGACTCTCCCGCCAAAAGCGGGACGTCTGGTCACCCTACCCTAGCGTAGAATAGCCTTGGCTTGGCATTGACCACCTATCTTGCCTGTTTATCCCCACCACTCCCAACCCATGGATTGGCGACTCCTCCTCACACCCACCTCCCCATGGAACCCTCCTCAAACCAGGCAAACTGGACCCAGGCTGCTTCTGATCCAGCATGGGGCAGAACCCTGAGCAGAGCAGGAACTGAGTGCCTCCCTGGCAGGTCTCCTGGCTCAACTTCCCCCCAAAGGGAGGGCTTTCCTGGGCAGCTTTGATTTGTATGGAGCTGAGGGCCTGGCTGGGGTGCTTTTCTGAATAGCTCTTTGCTCCTCTCCTTGCCCAGGGGCAGAGGGTGCTGGGTGGGGGTGGGAGGGTAGGGCAGGTGCAATTCCTTTTTGCTGTTGGGTGGGGCAGGACTCAAGTGACAGAGCAAACGTGGAGGAATTGCTGTCTGCCTGGAGAGTGACTGCGTCAGTGAATCTAGGAACTTTATACACCATTTAAATGTCATCGAATACAGTTTAGACATTGTTTATATTTTATAGTTGCTGTTTTAATCAAGTCCACGCTGTTTTCAGAGTTGTAGGCAACAATCAACAGGCCTTTTTTTTCCAGCTGCTGCACTCCTGGGAAGCGGAGATCTGGGCTTGGGGGTGGGCTGGGCTGGGTCCTGAGGGTCCTGCCAGCTCTGATGTCCTGGGGGAGTGGGCCAGGCTTTTGTATGCATGACCCCATTCAGCATGGCCCCCACGAGGCACTTCACATATGAGGAAACAGGCGCAGAGGGGAAGTGAAGCAAGCCCCTCTCTAAGAGAACAACTGTTTCTGAGGCCCTTTGGTTCCTCTCCATTCTTAGGTCAATTAAAGAGCCTTTGTGGAAATGTTGCTTCATCAGTATATCATTTAATAACTTCTATTGAGCAGGCGCTTTGTAGCAAGCATGATTCCAGGTAGCAGGGACATAGCAATGGAAAAACAAAACAAAACAGGAAAAACAAATTCCTGCCCTCATGGAACTGATCTTCTACTGAGGGGGGCCAGACGATAAACATTTAAGTGTGTGAATCCGCTATTTGTTATGTCAGATGGGGGAGAATAGCTCATAGTACAGGGGTAGAGAGTGCTGGGAATATAAGAAGTTGCCGTTTTATAAAGGGTGGTCTTGGAAGGCCTTGCTGAGAAGGTGACACTTGAGCCAAAGACCCAGAAGAGCTGAGGGCTGAGCTGGAGCATAGGTGGGGCATGATGGAGTTGGACCGGAGAGTTCTTCAGGGCTCCTGTATACCTTACAGTTCATGTTTTTTGAGGTGACACCCCTTTATGTCAGAGTCTTGGAGCATCTGATCTGGTGGGCCTTTGGGGGACCTCCTGGCCCTCCCACCTGCTCACCCTGGTTCCTCCTGTCTCTCTCCAGAGTAGTCAGCATGCTGCGCTTCCTGGTGCCCCGGCTGCTTGGCCTCCGTGGCAGGACCGCTCCATACTCCTCAGCAGCAGCCCTCCCAAATCCCATCCCAAACCCAGACATCCGCTACAACCAGCTCTTCATCAACAATGAGTGGCAAGATGCAGTCAGCAAGAAGACCTTCCCAACCGTCAACCCTACCACAGGAGAGGTCATTGGCCACGTAGCTGAAGGGGACAGGGCTGATGTGGATCGGGCGGTGAAGGCAGCCCGCGATGCCTTCCGCCTGGGGTCTCCATGGCGCCGGATGGATGCCTCCCAGCGGGGCCTGCTGTTACACCGCCTGGCAGACCTAGTGGAGCGGGATCGTGTCTACTTGGCCTCACTGGAGACCTTGGACAATGGGAAGCCTTTCCAGGAGTCTTATGTCCTGGACCTGGATGAGGTCATCAAGGTGTACCGGTATTTTGCTGGCTGGGCTGACAAGTGGCACGGCAAGACCATCCCCATGGATGGCGAGCATTTCTGCTTCACCCGGCATGAGCCTGTTGGTGTGTGTGGCCAGATCATCCCGTGGAACTTCCCCTTGGTCATGCAGGGCTGGAAGCTGGCTCCAGCGCTTGCCACCGGCAACACGGTGGTCATGAAGGTCGCAGAGCAGACCCCCCTTTCTGCCCTGTACTTGGCCTCCCTCATCAAGGAGGCTGGCTTCCCCCCTGGGGTGGTGAACGTCATCACAGGCTATGGCCCAACGGCAGGAGCAGCCATCACACACCACATGGATGTCGACAAAGTCGCCTTCACCGGCTCCACGGAGGTGGGCCACCTGATCCAGAAGGCGGCCGGAGAGTCCAACCTCAAGAGAGTCACCCTGGAGCTGGGAGGCAAGAGCCCTAGCATCGTGCTGGCGGATGCCGACCTGGAGCACGCCGTGCAGCAATGCCACGACGCCCTCTTCTTCAACATGGGCCAGTGCTGTTGTGCGGGGTCCCGCACCTACGTTGAAGAACCCATCTATGAGGAGTTCCTCGAGAGAACCGTGCAGAAAGCTAAGCAGAGGAAAGTTGGGAACCCCTTCGAGCTGGACACCCAGCAGGGGCCCCAGGTGGACCAGGAGCAGTTTGAGCGAATCCTGGGCTACATCCAGCTTGGCCAGAAGGAGGGGGCAAAACTTCTCTGCGGTGGGGAGCGTTTTGGGGAACGTGGTTTCTTTATCAAGCCTACCGTGTTTGGTGGCGTGCAGGAAGACATGAGGATCGCCAAGGAGGAAATCTTCGGGCCTGTGCAGCCGCTGTTCAAGTTCAAGAAGATTGAGGAGGTGATTGAGAGGGCCAACAATTCCAGGTATGGCTTGGCTGCCGCTGTGTTCACCCAGGACCTGGACAAGGCCATGCACTTCACACAGGCACTGCAAGCGGGGACGGTGTGGGTGAACACCTACAACGTGGTCACCTGCCACACGCCATTTGGAGGCTTTAAGGAATCTGGCAATGGGAGAGAGCTGGGGGAGGATGGGCTTAAGGCCTACACGGAGGTGAAGACAGTCACCATCAAAGTTCCACAGAAGAACTCGTAAGAATGCCCACCATGGAGACCCAACTCCAGCCCAAGGGTCCACAGCCATCTACCAGTGGTCGCCAAACATTGTTTCGCTCCTTTGAACTCGTAGAACCTCAACAAATGAAACCATTAAAATCAGAGCTGCTCTAAAGCAGGGGTGGGCTCAGAGTCCTGTCCATCTGTGCCCTAGCCCAGGCCCCTTGGAGGCCCTGCATGACATCCATGAAAACTTAGGAGTCTCCGGAAGATTGAGTTAAAACCAGTGATGTGGACTCTTAGTTCTTCCAGCTGACCCAAGGACTTCCCAGTGGATTAACCTGCTCAGATGAACTCTTCTCAGACCCGGGATTAGAAGACATTCGGAGTTTTGATGAATGCCAGATCATGCCCACATTGTTTACTGACTTAACCTAAAAGTCAAGGGTGCTTTTCCTCTTCTAAGTACCAGTTGTTAGCTACTTTGCTGGCTTGCCTTCATTTTGCTACTGATTTTCTTTAATTTGAGGGAAGGGATGAGCAAAGATTTCATTTACATAACTATTCCTTTAAAACAGGGGTGTCAAACTGGTGGCCCGCGGGCCTCATGCGGCCCCCAAGGTAATTTTTTGTGGCCCATGATGCTCTGAAATAAAATGAAAATAGAAAAAATTGTTATGAAGAAAATAGCGCTTAGGGGAGATCTAGGCAATACCATACACACAATTCCCTCGTTAACCCTTTAACTACTGAAGACGAGTAGACACGTGGCCCAGTGCCTTTCCTGGGGGCCTGGGGGCTGTATAAACGCGCTGACTCAGTTCCGGTGATGTTTGTAAATGTGATGTGGCCCGCGTGAATCTTGCCTGTTGCACCAAATGGCCGGTGTTTTAATTGAGTTTGACACCCCTGCTTTAAAATAAGCTCGAACAAACCAAATGTCCTTTAGCTACTGAGTGAATAAACAGAATGTCTCCATGGAATATTCCTTGTAATATTGAGCCATAAAGAGAAGGAATGAAGTACTGACACATGCTACAACATGGATGATCCTTAAAAACATGCTCAATGAAAAAAGACATACAAGGCCCCATATTGTATGAGTCCATTTAAGTGAAATATCCAGAATAATAAAGCCATAGAGACAGGACGTAGATTAGTGGTTGCCAGGGGCTGGGAAGAGGGAAAAGGCAGTAACTGCTACTGGGTATGGGTTTTTTTTTTTGCGGGGTAGGTTTGGAAATATTCTGGAATTGGATAGTGGTAATGGTTGCACCACTTTGTGAATCTACTAAAAAGCACTATCGCACACTTTGAAAGAGTGAATTTTATGATATGTGAATCAATTTCAATTAAAAATTAAACTTACACTCTGTTTGCAAATCAATTTTGTATTAATATTCTCTTACAAAGGGGATGGAAGAGACCCAGGTAATCATCTGGTCACCCCCCCCCCCCCAACCAGGTACAAAAGTCCCCTCCACAATATTTAAGAGTTTTATTTTTGTTTTCTCCTGGCTGGGGGACAAATGCAACTTTGAGACCTACCAAGAAATGCCCTGGTTCCTGCTTACAGCAATTCCAGCTCAGTTCTCATGTCAAGGCTTCCACTGGCGCTGTCCCCCAAATGCTACCAGAACACACCCCTCCTCAAGCCACTCTCAGCATCAGCGCTATCCCGACGTTCTGGAGATTCTGGAAGGTCCAACCTAAGAGTTCAGTATGATTTTTGTTAGCCTCAGTTCCACAGTGGCTGGGTGTAACTCCAAGGCAGCAGGCATGACACAACAGAAGGCTGATCCCCTCTCTCCTTGCGTACCACCTTTCTACCACGTTGCTCATAAGTTACTCTACTTTTAGGTCCACTTGGTCTTATGCACACCCCCAGGCATCTCTTTGGCATCCTGCAATATCTCACCTAGGCACTGAGGTGCTTTTGTTCAGTATCTGACCTTGGATTGGCTTGAAACTGCTTCCAGAGGATTCAGGGTCTGTTTGGTCCTCTCATCTCCCCCTCCCAGGACCTCCTTCTACACCATTTTTCTAAGGCTGGGGTGACCCTGGCTGTCTCCCAATGTGCACTGTTGATCTGCTTCTCTTGGAAGCTGTTGGCACTTTGCACAGCAGTGAAAGTTCTCAGGAAATGGGGAAACAGGAGTCAGTAGGTGGTTGGGTGGGGTCTCATGCCCGTCAAGCAACATCTCAGTGTTTTAACTGAGTCAGTCCTCATTGGCTTCTGAATAGTTCAAGAGAAACTTGGTACTGGGTGCCCTAGTAGGGGTGGGACTGGGGAAGGACAATCTTCGAGGTTTCTCTTATGTCCATTCCTAACATTCTGAGACGGAAGGGTCAGATAGGCCCTATTCCTATGAGCTTGTCCCTGTAGCTTCTCTGCCCTCAGGACCCTGCTCTGGATGCAGGGCCAGTGAGCCAGGAGGTTGAGCTGGGCATCGTGAGGTACAGACATGGCCTGCCAGACTTCACTCGGTCATAGATACTGCAATTCTGGGGCACCCAGCCTTTCAGCAAACTACACCAAGCTCAACTCTGCCAGGTACTATCTATGCCAGGCGCCTTCACATGCCAGCACGGAAGCTCACACAACCTTATAAAGTAGGCAGTGGGCCTTTTACCCTTTTGTTTCACATGAACTGGAAGCTGGGAGGTCAGTAGGCAGCTCACTTGGACTCAGTACATGACAGGCCAGAAAGGGGTTAAACTGAGAGCACCTCTAGTCCAACCTCATTGCCTGCCCCCCGAAGAGCCCAGACACCTTCACTGGATCCATCAGGGCTGCTGCGTGGTCACCGTCACACTGCTTCTCTTGATTCCATCCCAGGTGCCAAGCCATTTGAGAACTTTGATTTGGGTTGATTCTGTTCTGGGTGTGAGGCTGACCTCTGGTGGTCGCCTGGTTAATTAATTTGCTCAGATCATTACTGGGTCAGAAAAGGCTGGCTGGCTTGAAGGCAGGTGGTGGGGACAGAGCATGGAATGGGGGAGTCCTTGTCCTGCAGGAGCTCATAGTCTGGCAGCTATAGAACAGGGGAGAAGTGCTCTCGTAAGTGGAAGTACCAAGTCCACGCGATCACAGAAAGAAAGAACATTAAGTGCCCACAATATTTATTATCTCATTTAATGCTTCTAATTACCCTCAGGCACTTATTATCATTCCACGCCTGATAAGTAAACATGGCGGCCCAGAGATGTTCAGCCAAGTGGAGCCAGGACACAAACTCGGGTTTTCTGACTGTACTGCTCAGGGCTCAGCCCAAGGGAAAGGCCCAGTGGGAGGGGCATGGGGTCCTAGTGCAGGAGGAGGCAACCAGGCAGAGATGCAGGAAGGGTGTTCCTGGGGGAGGGAAGGCGTGGAGTCTGTGGAAATGCATGGAGGGTGCAAGGAATGGTGTGAGGAGAAGGAGGAAAGGCCTGGAGGAGGGAGAGGCGGGACTGTGAAGGGGTTGCAAACCCTGCACACTATCTCGTGATGGGAAGCCAGGAGGGTCTCCAAGGGAAGTGAAAGGATCCTATTTTGATCTCTAACGCTGCCTCGGCTTCAGTCTGGGGGGTAGGTTGAGGGGTCACTCTAGACACGGCTGCCCATGCTATGGATGCGGACCTGACCAGGCGTGAGGACAGGTGGAAGGGCCTGGGAGCCTGGAGGTGACCCTGTTTCTGGCTGGGGTAACCAAAGGGCGGTGAGGCCAGCATTGTGAAAGGTACCCTAGCTGAAGGAGCAGGTTTGGGGACAAGGTGTGAGTTTATGTATTCTTTTATTGAGTGCGGACCCCTCAGCACCAAGAGAATCCTGGCACACGTAGGTACTCTGCAGATGTGTGTGGTGGGCGGATTTATGAATGGAGATGAGAGGCTTTGGTCACCCCACCCCTAGCCCCACTTCCTACTAAGAACAATTTGTACTCTTCCCTGGAAAACCAGCCACTCCCTAACACCATGGGGGAGATTTAGGCAAGAGGAAGAGTCAGCTGTGGTAAGAGGAGACAGCTAACTGCCTGCTGGTACCAAACACTTCTCAGCTCCTGCGTGCAGTCGAAGCTGAACTCAGAGGCAGCCCCCTGACTGAAAAGAGTTCCCACTTTAGCAAGAAACCAGCCCATGGGGCCAAGCCGGGGCAAGAGCTGGTGTCCCGTTCTGCCCTGGTGACCAGCTTCCACGCTCTGAGTTCATTACTCAGCTGCAGACACCAGGGCACTTTGGTTTCCCTTAATTAATGAAAATATCACAATCCTCTGATTTAATGTTGAAAGGCCCAGTGAAAGCTGGGAGCAAGGAAATTCATTAGAGGAGATTGCTCACTGTCAATTGATTTGCTTGTTCTTATTAATTTTTCTTGCATTATCCGTCCCGGGGGCAGAGGGGAAGGCAATATCTTTTTAAAGGCATAGGATGAAATTCACCATAAAACCTGGAGGAAAAAGAAATCCATTTTGACTAAAACTCAAGACTTTTTTTAAATTTAAGGTGGGAAGTGGGTTCATTTGGGATTGAACGCTGGCTTTCAAATTTTCTTCCTCAAGCCGTTATAACTCGGTTGACAACAGAAGACGGAGATTCAGGCTGCCTACTGCTTACAGCATCAAGTCCAACCTCTTCTGATGGCATTTAGGCCCCCCACCCCTCTCCTTACCACTGTAGCTCCCAGCAGCCACCACTGGTCACGACTCCTCTTCACAAACTATGCTGCACTTCTCCACCCCTGAGCCTTTCACATGCTAGTCCCCTAGCCATGAATCCACCATGCTCCCTCTAATCCCCGGCTCAGTGCCTCCTCTTCCAGGGAGTCTTCCTTGATCTTCCCCTGCTCCCATCACAAAGCAGACACCTTGTGCTGCCTGGCTGGACTGCAGTCCTGCTCCTTCCCTCTGGGTCTCACCTGAGTGCAGGGTCCAGTCCTACCCACCTTCACATTGCCAGCATCTGCACCTTCTGGCCTCGAGAATGCGATTCCGTGTGTGTGTGGGAGATGAGAGGGCATAACTGAGTGAGTTAACACTCATGCTCATACAGACCCAACTTCAGCCGGATAGAAGGATCAGGCCAGGAGTAGACAATTAGGGCTAGTTAAAATTACAAGCAAAGTGACCAGGTGGGGCAGTGACCACACGCAGGTGTGAGAGCTAGGAAGGATTGGATTGAAGGAGCTGATAAGAGCAAGCAAAAAAAAAAAAGCATAAGGGATGATGGAGAAATATCAGTGGGACCTGGACCACCAATAGTAGCATCCAAGAACAAAAGGATCATAAAGACTGTCCATACAAAACATTTATTTTCAGGGTGTGGGGGTCAGGTGACATCATCACATCTATGAAGATAGGGTAGAAAACACAAGCTCATGTTTCTGAATGTGAACAGTCACAGCACACACGTCCGGCCTCTGCAGAGGTCTTGGGGTTCTCACCATTGAACAGTCATTCGGCCAGAACAATCATGTTTGTGGTTTTGATGAAAATTTCAGACAGTGGAACATTCATTATTATTTTTGCAGTTATGATGCTACACCCAGCCTCATGCAGTCTTGATGCTCAGCTGTCACCATAGGACTCTGTCACCACAGGGCTCCGTCCCCCTTGCTCTTTGGGTCTAGGTCCAGCCCTCCACATTTTTTGTATTTTTAAGATTTATTTTATTGTTTTGAGAGTAGAGAGAGAGAAGTGGGAGGGCCCAGAGCAGTCTCCATAGTTGTACATCATTAGTTGTGACGTGGTTTCATTCCACACAGGTGGATGTGGGGCTGTGTGGGGCAGGAACCCAATCGGGGGGCCTCCCACATGGGAGGCACAATCCTTCACTGCTGTGCTGTCCTGGCAGTTACCAGAGCGCTGCAGGTCAGCCTGTGGGTTTGCACGGGCGGGGGCTGGGATTCAATCCCCAGGCTTTGGGACTGGGATGCAAGTGTTCAATTGCTGAGCTATCCTGGCATCCCTCAGCTGTCCAGTTTTGATTGGGCATATTTGAGGGGATTCAACCGACTTCGCTAAATGTGCTTATTAGCAGATGCATGATGTTCTACTACCTTCTCCAGGGCCTCAGCATCCTTATTCCTCCTGACACAGTTTCACTAAATGTCTGTTCAACCATTCAAATCACAGAGGAATGAACTGCAGACCCGCGACACGGAAATCAGTGTAGTGGGCGTGGGTGGGAGAGGGGTAGGAGGTGCTGAGTCCACAGGGGATGGGAGCAGATCCCAAGCAGCCCCAACCTCTAACAGCTCCCAGTGTGATCAGTTTCCATTGTAACTTTATTCAAAGAAGGGGTTCCAGTATTTTCAAGTTTGAAAACTGCCCATCTAGTTTCATTCCCTTCTTATTCAGATGAGGAAACCAAGGTCCAAAAAGTGAAGGGGATTCCCTTAGGGTTACACAGCCAGCTAGGGATGAACTGCCATATGGACCTCCTGTTTCTGGGTTCCCAGGCTGGTCTCCTGCAGTGTAGTACATCGGGGTGATGGCAACCCAGTATTTCAGATGTGGGCCAGCCAGCCTTTAAGACAGAAAACGCGATTCCAAAAAGGACCCCAAAAGGACTGGGTGGCATGAGGGTGCGCTCTGAAAGTTGAGATGGACCTGGGTAAGGGTCCCTGGAGCCTGAGGGACTGGCAGCCTCTTCCTTCACATAGTCACCGATTCTCCTGAGAAGCGGCATGCGGTGTGGAGAGGGTGCCAAGGAGGGCCAGGTACCCTGAGGCCTTCAGACCCTGGGCAAGGGCTTTGCTCTCGGAGCCCAATTCCTTCATCTGTAAAGGGGGAGGGACATCGATCCCCACCCTGCCTGCTGTCCCGGAGTTGGGAAGTAACCATGCATGGAAAAGTATTTCATGAACTTTAAGGACTAGCCGCGCATGAGATCCTAATTCTGACTTCCAACATTTTTTTTAATCATCTAGGGGATTTTTTTTTTTTAGCTCAGATATTAAATATTTCCCTTCTTTCTTCATTAAAAAAAGAAAGATAGAAAGAAAGCCTCATTCTGGGTAAGGTCAAAACATCTCAGTAAAACATTCTACTACGCTATCATTCCACAGCCCATCTGATCCTGTTTTTACAATCTGATGTCCAGAAGTCAGGTCTCCACTGCCCACCTGGTTAGAGAATGCTGGGCTTGTTGACAAGTGGACATCTGGGTTCTCAAATGCCTAGTCAAGGGGCCCTTGCATCTGGTCAAGTATCCTATCTGTGACTACATTTCTTTAAAATAAGAAAACAGCAGGCGTAGAAGAGCTATAGCCAGCTGTCCATACCCTAGTATAAAGCAATGACATGTTTTTGAGGGAATGCCATTTTAAAAAGAAGGCTAAGACACTTCCCGTATTTTTTTCCATAGAGCCATCTTGCTATGGATGGCAGGCAGGCCACAAAGGGACATGGGTAACATCCAGTCCAAATGCCACGTTCACAGGTGAAGAGACCATGGCCCAGAGAGAACCTCCTCCTCACTCCTACCACACAAAGTCACAGAGCTCCACTGATCAGTCACAGACAAATGAGGTAAAGAGTTGCAGCTGACACATGCCTCATTCAGCCCTTCAGAATTACAGATATACCACAGACCTGCCCTGGGACAGAATACTTAAAAAATTCTCACAGAGCAATTCATTTCAAAAGTATAAAAAAGCTACATGCAGTCTGTCTCCCGAACAAGAGTTTGCCCTGCTAAAAACTACATCTGCATACAAATCTAGTTTGCATCTAATTTTTAAAAACATACAAAAGAGGTCATCTACAAACAGTTTTCCCAACTCTTCGCAAAGCAGAATGATCCATGACTTGACTTTGCCATCATCCTGTGACCAATGTTTCTGAGACCCTAGAAGAAAAGAGGGAAAGAACTGAGACAAGCAGCCGGCTCTGTCAGTCAACTATGCATTAAAAGTAGGGTGGGGGAACTGGCCCTTCAGTTTAAATTAAGGTGACCAGATTTTAACATTGGTAAAGTGGGACACCATTGACCGGGGGGGGGGGGGGGGGGTTCTTGATTAAAAAATTTGGTCTATCTCCCGCCGTTCCCTAGCTTGTCGTGCATTCTTTCCAAAAATCGGGACTTTTTTAAAATGCTGCGGGACGCGGGACAAATAGTAAAAATCGGGACTGTCCCACCAAAAGCGGGACGTCTGGTTACCTTAGTTTAAATCTCTCCCCAGCAAGAAGCCGTGTGGGTGGGGAGCAGAGGGGCCCTGTGGGGGCCCAAGAAGTACACACATGACCAATGGGTGGACATTTCAGGGCAGCAGATTCCAGCTTAATTTGAGGAAAAACTTCCAACTGCAGAAAAATCCAAAAATGGCTGTCTCGTGGCCGCGAGCTCCGTATCTCTGCAGGTACGCATGCAAGAGCAGGCCAATAGTGCGGCCCGGGACAGCTGTGAATGAGGCCCCACAGTTCTTCAAACATGAGATGCTTTTTGTTTTTTAGCTCATCAGCTATCATTAGTGTTAGTGTATTGTATGTGTGGCCCCAGACAATTCTTCCAATGTGGCCCAGAGAAACCAAAAGGTTGGACACCGCTGGTATAGAGAAAACTCAAGAACTGAGCCATGGTGATAATCCTAAAATTCCATGGTTCTCTGTGGCTCCTTTTTGAAAATTCATCTATAATCGATTATACACACGGACTGGTGTCATTTCTGGTTTTTTTTGTTTTTTTTTAATACATACCTATTTATACTTAAAAATTATATGTATTTAAAACATGAAACAAACACATACATATATACATACAAGTGTAAAAGTACATATGCATATATACGTACATAAAAAGTCCTAATTGAGTTTTTATTATATATATATTTTCTTGTTATCTATTTATAACTATATATAGTTTTATATGTATATATAGATATATCACAAAAAGTTAAGTATCAGAAGGGCAATGTTAATAGTCATCTCCTAACTGAGTTTCTATTTGATGATTTTACACCTTATATTTTTCCTCCCCATTTCTAGAGGCTCTAACTACCTGCATCCCAAGGTGACCAGATTTTAACATTGGTAAAGCGGGACACCATTGACGGGGGGGAGGGGGTTCTTGATTAAAAATTTGGTCTATCCCCCGCCGTTCCCTAGCTTGTCGTGCATTCTTTCCAAAAATCGGGAAGTTTTTAAAACGCTGCGGGACGCAGGACAATTCGTTAAAAATCAGGACTGTCCCGCCAAAAGCGGGATGTCTGGTCACCTTATGCATCCACCCATACTTCAACCCCATGGGTAACCTCAGTGTCGTCTCCCTGTGTTCCTCCAGTTCTAAGCTGCTTCTCTCGCCTCAAACTCACACACGCTCCCTATTCCATTAACACCGCATTCCTTGTAGTTTAATGACATTCACCTTTCAGTTTTCGGCGCATCCCCTACAGACCTGCTGTCAGGCCTTGTACACAGAAGGTACACAGCAGCGGTGTCTAAATATGAAACACTGTGGACTACAACTGCAGCATACTCCTTCTGCTTTTCATAAACTATCAAACTTGTTTCTAATGTTTCCTGCTCTTTTAAAAACTTGTCAGTAGACCGTGGTGATGGTGCCTGTTTGTTCCTTCCTCTGGTCCTGTAAGAGGATCGTGCCTCCCCACCCTTGGCCTCCTTGGCCACTAAAGCTGGAGGTGCCCATGTGACTTGCTCTGGCTAAGGGACTTAAGCAGGTGTGACATACGCCGCATCTGAGCAGAAACTTTAAATGAGACTGTGCATGGCTTGGCTCCTGCTGGTGCCCTCTGCCACAAGAGTGGACACATCCCACACCGGGGCTGCTCCAGCAGGGTCTCCATATGAGAGGACACATAGAATGGTGTCACAGCCAACCTGCAGCCATGACGTAGAATGCGAGCAACGGGTAAGTGTTGGTGGCCGTGAACCAGCGCGGTTTGGGGATTAAGCATCCAAAGCTGGCTATCAGAGGGGTTCATTTCCTAAGTTCACAGCCCACCTGTTGGTGGGGGACAGCTACAACCCCAGGTCTCACCCGGGTGACTGAGGACTGAGGGCCATCTGGTCGGGGAGACGCAGATTCTCTGCAGATATGCTGTGAGCAGGTACAGGGTTGAGGACGGGCAGACACAGCCTGGGACGGCAGAGCTGCTGACTGGGAGGAACCCAGACACAGACAAGTGTGGCCCACGTCATCTCCTCTGTGGGCATGTGTTCATGTGGGCGCTGTCACACTGACAATGTCTGCTCTCTCGGGGCCCTGTCTAGGAGGACCCGGGGGAAATATTCCGTTCAGCCTGAGAAATGGAAAGAAACTGCTCCTTTGCACCATATGGACACCCGTCATGTCCACAGCTCTTGACTTGCATGCTGGGTGGGAAGCCCAGAGTGACATGTGTACAGGACATACTAGAGACTCTACCTGCTACACGTAACATGTCCCTCTCTTGTTTTGCAATTCCTCTGGTCTCCTCAATTTATGTATTTTTCTCCTTTTTAAAAAATTACGTATCTTATGAGCCATCACAAACTCTTGTGACACAGGTAGCTAAACACTGAACATGACGTAGAACGTGCACTTACTCCATCACATGCGGTCATCGGGAGCTGGGAAGTAGGAGGCTCTGTATGTCCTCGGATTGGTAACCGTCAGCGTGCCGTGGGACTGGGCCTCCCCAACCGTGTTAGCTGAATGGCACTGGTACACCCCCTCATCTTCTTTTCTCAGAGGACTGATCTAGAAATAAGACAGGCACCTTTATATAGTTCTATGTGGCAGAGTAAAGTCATTTCCTTATTTAGTCTTCATGATCCATCTGAACACTTAATTCCTTTTCAAAATAAACTAGAGTTCACTCTATTTCTCTTCTTGCCTTGGCTGCCAAGGAAAAAGTAAATATCCTTCTCAGTCCCCTTTCTATCCTGGGTCTCATTTTAATGGTTCCTCTGCATTCCTGCCTTTTCCTGTGAGCTACCTGGTCCTCTTCTTGAAGGTGATAGGTATAAATTAGAAGGAAAATACTGCAAATTAAAAGAACTAAGATCTACTGCCCAAGCAACGGCCCATAAGTGCACCCAATGGAGGCAGCCTTCACAAATTTATGCCAGAGATAACCTTTTCCTCCACATTTTCTTGCAATAAAGTGGGGGAATGTTAGGGTCGTGGGGCCCTTGGATGCCAATCAGTTCAAAGCTCTCTTTTTATAATTATGGACACTGAGATTCAGATTTGAAAATGCATGGACCCCACTGCACTCAGTCCCTGAGCTGGGTGCAGCAGAGTTACCAAACCTTGCAGCGATGGGGGTGCAGGGAGGAAGACACCCCAAAGGGCAGCCTGTTCTCCCGCCCCTGTAGAGCAAATCCACTCCTGCTCTCTCCTCTCTTGCTTTCTCTCGTGAGAACAACCCCCATGGATTGTGAGTCACTCTATAGACTGGAGAGGGTTTACTCACGATGTCTCGTTTTGAGCTCACACTGACCTGGTGAAGGGGCAGCATCGTTACCCTCACGTTACAGGAGACTCACAGGTAAGTCACAGGCTGGTAGGGTCACGGAGCCCTTGGTCACTGTCCAGTCCAAAGCCCTCTTTTTACAACTGTGGACACTGAACCTCAGAGAGGTAGAGCAACTCACCCAGCATGGACCCCTGTCTCATCACCTCATTGCTCCTTCAAACATGGCATTCTCTCATATTGGCAAAATGGCTGCAAGTGGCACAGAAGAGCCACAAGAGGACACAAATGTGTCATCTTCCCTCATCAGCCATGTGGTCTTGGGCAAACGTATCAGTTTCCTATGGCTGCTGTTACAAATTACCACACAATGGCTCAAACACAACACAAATTTATTTGTACAAATTTATCTACACTTTCTAAGGGCAGAAATCCGAAGGAGTCTCAGTGGGCTAACATCAAGGTGTCAGCAGGGATGCCTTCTTTCTGGAGACTCCAAGGAAGAGTCCATTCCTTGCCTTTTCCAGTCCAGAGGCCGCCTGCACGCCTTGGCTTGGGGCCCCTCCTCCACCCTCAAAGCCAGCACTGGTGAGTCACGCCATTCTTCCATTACCATGTGCCTGGCGCTCTCTCTCCTGCCTCCCTCGTCCACATTTAAAGGACTCTTGTGATTACATTGGGCCCACCCAAGTAATCCAGGGTAACTTCCTTATTAAAACCAGCTGATTAGCAAACTTAATTCCATCTGCAACCTTAGTCCCCTCTTGCCATGTACCGGCACCATATCCACAGGCTCCAAGGACTGGGACATGCGCATCTTTCCGGGGTCATCATTCTACCGACCCCTAAACATCACATACGCTCATAGAGGTTACACTACCTGCCCTGCTTTCCTCACAGTTCTTGGATAAGGTGACCAGACGTCCCGCTTTTGTCGGGACAGTCCCGATTTTTTTTTTTTTTATATCTTTTTATATTTTATAGAGAGTAATTATTTTATCTTCAGTGCATATTTATTTTTATTTTACTTTTGACAGATAGAGAGAGAGACAGAGACAGAGACAGCTAGAGAACCGAACTGTGGGAACTCCCCAGTTCAGCATGTGGGTCCTGCCTGGGCCGGAGCCGGGATTCGATCCTCGGTCCTC